>CAIGQW010014353.1:1105635-1127404 GCA_903798125.1 Danio choprae | reverse complement strand
TAGATAGATAGATAGATAGATAGATAGATAGATAGATAGATAGATAGTATTGAACAAGCAGGTAGAGCTCTATTGATGTTGTCTTTGTCTTTTACAGAATGAAGTGGACAAACTAGGGAGTCACACATTTCAGCAATGATAAGAAGCTGATGGTCAGGTATCACCTATCGACGACAGATGTCCAAGAGGAAGGGGTGGTGGTGGACTTGAGCCGGGCTCAGACTACAGGAGTTTTAAAATCCTAACCGATAATGAATTCTGGTTGCAGCACACACATGAGGAGAATCTTTGGCAAATTGATTAGCCTACCTCAACTCCTAAACGTGCGCACACTACAAGATATGAAAACTGCAGCACAGCACTACAAGATATTATTAAGATTATCATGACTGATGGAGCACATCACTCTCTTTATCAATAATTACCATTTATTATTATACTAATATTAGTCCAACTGCCATACTGCCAAGAGACTCTCTTGCACTCAAAATACATTAGGTTCCTGTTTGTGTAGCTGTTAGTGGTGGTTATAAAGTTACATAAATGGTGACCAATACGAAATATGTCCAGACAAATGTCTAATAATAATAATAATAGGCTTCTAATCTCTCCATCATGTCGCGTTGTGCTGTGCTTTCTAGTTCAAAAGCAAAACTGTTACCTGTTGCACTGCCTATAAAGTAAGGAAAAATATTTTATTAGTTATCTCTCAGAAAAAAACCTGTTATAGCATATAGAACTACTCTCTCGGTTTACAAGACTAGACGCAGGCCTAATGATTTTTTTATACTGTAAATACTATTCTATTCCCTACTCTAAACAAAGCCCTCACAGAAAAGATATATTTGTAATTTCTAAAAGCACATTTTAATGTTTAAGCATTTTGTTTTTTGGAGATAACTGGCAATGTAGAAGGCCTAGCTACCCAGCTACATCTGGCTCATAAATATTCGCGTACACAGAATAACGTTAGTGGCTAATGAAAAATGATAATTTAAGCTTATTATAAATTAAGTTATATTTATTTATTTTGTAAAACTTCAAAAGCGAAATTGTACCTGTTGCACATTTAATAAGCCCAGTAGTGTAGAAAAAAATATCCCTCAATGCTACACCCCTGGTCTTCAGTATAACTATTGAACTAATTCTATCCTCATCACAGAAAAAAAAAATTCTAAAAACACAGTTCATTCATTCATTCATTTCGGCTCAGTCCCTTTATTAATCTGGGGTCGCCACAGCGGAATGAACCGCCAACTTATCCAGCATATGTTTTACACAGCGGATGCCCTTCCAGCTACAACCCCTCTCTGGGAAACATCCATACACACCCATTCACACTCATACACTACTGACAATTTAGCTTACCCAATTCACCTGTAACACATGTCTTTGGACTTGTGGGGGAAACCGGAGCACCCAGAGGAAACCCACGCCAACACAGGGAGAACATGCAAACTCCACACAGAAACGCCAACTGACCCAGCCGAGGCTTGAACCAGCGACCTTCCTGCTGTGAGGCGAACGTGCTATCCACTGAGCCACTGTGAGGCCCTAAAAACACAGTTTAATATGTTTAAGCATTTTGGGTTATGGAGATAACTGGCAACATTTCAGCACCTGGCTGCACGTGTCATAAATATCTGCACACCGGTATAAGAAAAACGTTAAATCTGGCTAGTAATAAAGGATCATTTAAGCTTATTCAAAAATGTATATATTTATTTATCTATTGAAAGCAACACAATTCTCCCCAGCTTATGGCTTTGTTAAAACAGAATAGGTTGGAACAGCTGTGATCAGCCCGATTTAAATTCCTGGATGTCAAACATGTTTGCTATGATCGCGGAGGCTCCGATTTGTGTTCAAGATCGCGAGATTCTATCTTTAAACAGCTCACATTACCAGATAATCTGTGCTGAAAATCGGAAGTATAAATAAGATTTATTTCAGATTTTTGGGAGGTGAAAATAAATTGGGCTAAAACTCCTATAGTCTGAGCCTGGGTTTAGATAGTTGGATATATGTCTTGTCTGCGGCAGGTGTTTCTTTTTCAGGTAACATGCAAAAAAAGGAAACTCACAAGAGCATCGGTGAAGATTTATCTAAGGAACGCTGGAGAACAGCTTGTTCATTGCTGGAGCTCAGTAACCATGTAGAGCTCTGTTAGTTGTTTCTTTGTATTTTACAGACTGCTCTGTATCTGAAGAACACTGGAGAACACTTTGTTTATTGCTGGAGATCAGCCAGCGAGTAGAGCTTTGTTAGTCTTGTTTTTGTCTTTTGCAGATTAGACTGGGGCATGTGGAGAAATAGGAATCACACCTCAGCAATGACTGCAAACTGATGGTCTGGTTAGATATTTCCTGAATGGATGGATGGATGAATTAATGAAAAATAGATGTCCTTCCAAGAGGAAGGGTGTGGTGGTGGGCTTAGATAGTTAGCTAGATGTTTTGGACACACAACAGGGAGAAAAAGGAAACTCACAAGAGCATAGGTGAAGATTTATCTGAAGAACACTGGAGAACATCTTGTTGCTGGAGTTCAGCAGGCATGTAGAGCTCTGTTAGTCGTTTCTTTGTCTTTTACAGACTGTAGTGCAGCATGTGGAGTAAAATAGGAATCACACACCTCAATGACAGGAAACTGATGGTAAGAGGTTAGGTATTCCCTGAATAGATGGATGGATGAATGAATGAAAAATAGATGTCTTCTCTGTGGCAGTTTAAATTGTACACTGTTAACCCTTGCTGTGGATTATGAGGTAAATAACCCTAAAATAGCTAGTGTTTTGCTGTAATAAATAAAAACAGTATTTTACTGTAAAACGAGTAGGATTTGTATGAAATTGTGTTGTGCAAAAATAAATTACAGTAATTTAGTTTATGTAGTCATTACAGGTAGATAATAAATGGTAAATTACCGTTCACCAATTACTGTCCCATCTACTCTGATGCTTTATGTGGCTGTTTATAGAAAGTTGCATTCATCTTAAGACAGGAAACAATGGTTTAGGCATTAACACACACATACACAGGCTTTCTGTTTTATTTTAAACACAAATGTGTTGCCCCTTTAGGGAGCCATATGTTTGATTTGTTTACTATTGAGAGTCTGATATGTTTTAAGCTGTAAATAAGAATCTACACTGAGTAAGTGTGTAAATGAGTAAATGTGTTCAAATATTTTTGAGGGTTTCTAAAATAATGTCTGTGTATTAAATCAAATAGTTCTTATCTTGAACTGTGTAATTGAAAGCTACATTGTTAGCTAGCTAGCATCTCCTCACAATTTCTTACATTACTTTCATTTAAGTATATGTATTGATTAGACAACTCATCTTTATTGGTTTTGCCATAATGTTCAGATGCAAACAGTGCAATGTGCCTTTCTGGCAACTAAGCAGTTATACACAATAAAATCATTCAATCATCCAATCTCCTCAGTTAGGTAACTTTGCACAGAAATCCTCACAGGGAATCACAAAAGATGATGCATCAAGTCAATCAATGCCACACTAGAGCTCATTCAAAGGTAAGTATTATATATAGACGAGATACATTTGATGGCAAAAATATTCACCCTCTTTTGAAATTTTAATTCTTTTTCTAAATATATCCCAAGTTATGTTTAACAGAGCAATGAAATTGTCACAATATTTATTATAACTTTGTTTACTTTTCTTATAATTAACCTGACTTGCCTAGTTTAACCTAGTTAAGCCTTTAAATTGCACTTCAAGGTGAACATTAGTTAATTTTTAATATCATGCAAAATAACTAGTAAAAATGTGTTTAAAAACAATATTTTCTGTGTTAAACAGCACTTGCATACATTTTTGCAGAGGCCCAATGAATTTGACTGGAAAACTTTGAACAAATGAAGTAATTATTTTGATTTTTTATTGGATATGTGATTGTGATAAAGGTTGCTTTGAAAATATGCTATATACCATCAGTGTTGGGGAAAGTAACTAACTAGTTGCATTAGTTACTTTTTATGGAAAGTAATGCGTTACGTTACTTTTAAGTAAATTAGGAGAACATGCAAACTCTGCACAGAAATGACAGCTGGCCCAGCCAGGACATGAGGGCGGTTAGCTCTGCAATTAACAACACACTGTATTCACCTTTTAAAAAAAAAAACACATCAAATGATAATAATTTTGGATAATGTTATCTTTTGAGAACTTCCTGATCCCAGAGCACAGATTAATAACAGTTTAAAGCTATGTGTTTGATGCTTTTGTACTTTTTGTCTAATTAGTGAAGTAAAATGAGCATTGAGACAAACAATCCCCTTTTACTTGTCTTCCATGTGCTCAGAAAAATGAGAATACTTCCAGTGCAGAAATGTAAGGCTCTGCCATCTTGGTTTCTGTTTTTCTGCTGGGAGAAAATTCTCTCATTGAGTCACAGGATTCAATGTTCATTTTAATTCAGCAATTTATTTTTTAAAAGCTAATTAATTAACCCATTAATTAACCCACGCCAACACAGGGAGAACATGCAAACTCCACACAGAAATGCCAACTGACCCAGCCGAGGCTCGAACCAGCGACCTTCTTGCTGTGAGGCGAACGTGCTACCCACTGTGCCACCGTGAGGCCTTGAAGTATTTTATTTGATCTGTTTGTTTAAAAATATGTTAAAAATCTACATAAAGTATTCCTTGTTTATTTGCACAATCAGAAATATTTTTTTTAAATGACAATAAGACCCCTAATCCTTCTGGGCAGCAGTACTTGTACCTTGTAATACATTTTTCTGTTGAAGTTATGATATCAGAAATGTAACTTTCAGTAGTATCAAAAAATCCAGGATTTCTGAAAATATAAAACTGAAAGAAGACATTCAACGATTATTTTCTATTCATACCACATTTAATTGGTGTATTTGCTGTGTGGAGGCTTTCCCGGAACGATTTTATTGTCATATCAGAAGTATGTCAGGTAAAATCAACTGATCACAAGGCCCATAGACATATGCACAATTCTAAATCTTAAATCTACATCAGTAATATTAACATAATAACTGTTTTTTATACTATAATAGATTGCAAGAACTGTATAGTTTCCAAATTGCTTTCTGGGGGAATTGTCAAATAAACATAAATAGTTTCCAAAATCAAACAAAAGTTGAGGGGAAATAATGATTTAAATGTACTGCTTTTGTTTTTATTTAGTTTTTTTTTCTTTAGTGTTATAGTATTATGTATGCAGAGCTCCACAAAGCACATAAAGAAACCCTCTGGCTTACAAAAACAAATATTTACAAACATATTTTAAAAATCTGCACAAACTAGTCCTTGTTTATTTGCTCAAATGCAATCAGGAATACATCCCATCATATGGCAATAATGAGACTGCAGCATTTTTTGAAACTTAAAAAATAACCCTCAAATTGCATCAATGTCCTGGAAGTGAGTTTCTTCACACCTGAAAGGGATACTCCTGCAAGTAAAGCAGCAGTGGTCGTGGCAGAGGCAGTTTTGTATGGCAGTCAGTGTGTCTGTTTATAGTGAGTCGAGTAAGGTGCTGTAATGTTGGAAAGGCTTGAGGCCTGTGGAGAGGCTTCCTGAGCTTCAGCAGGATCCCACTGTCCTTTGCCACCATGTGATGGTGATCTTCTGCTGTTTTCTCCTCTTCCGGACGCGTGGACGAATAGTGCTGCACGAGACTAGGAAGAGCAGAAAAAGACAGCAGGCAGGATCGGGCTGGAAAACTGGAATCCAGACGGAATCGACCACTGTCGTACTCTATGCGGATGTTAGTAGGCCCTCTCCAGGTCTGTACGGAGAGGGTGAAGAGGTAGAGCGGGTGACTGCTGTCCCGCACAAGGAAAGTACCTTCTGGTGCTCCGATGAGGGCATCCCTCGCATTGCCGGCTGTCAGACCACCCCAGTACCATCCTGAAATGCAAACAAACTATGACATGTATAACAAACAAAAAATTTATTGATATAACAGTTTGTGGTGTGTGTGTGTGTGTGTGGCAGCACGGTGGCTCAGTGGTTAGCACTGTCGCCTCACAGCAAGAAGGTTGCTGGTTCCAGTCCTGGCTGGGCCAGTTGTCATTTCTGTGTGGAGTTTGCATGTTCTCCCCGTGTTGGCGTGGGTTTCCTCCGGATGCTCCGGTTTCCCCCACAGTCCAAAGACATGCGCTATAGGTGAATTGAAGGAACTAAATTGGCTGTAGTGTGTAAGTGTGTGTGAATGCGAGAGTGTGAATGGGTGTTTCCCAGTACTGGGTTGCGACTGGAAGGGCATCCGCTGCGTAAAATATATGCTGGAATAATTGGCGGGTTATTCCGCTGTGGCGACCCCTGATAAATAAGGGACTAAGCCAAAGGAAAGTGAATGAATGTAGTGTGCGTTTGGTTAAATAACTGCATTTCTATCCATAAATGGTAGAACAGACTCTAAATGTAAGATTATTCTAATGGTTAATAATACTAATAAATAATAAATTATCATAATTTAAAGCAATCAAATATTTGTTTATTTTATGCAAAAACTCATTTATTAATCCTAATTTATATAAATAAAATATTTAATAATAGTTCAGTTTAATAGCACAGATAAACTGCTGCTTGTGAACGACTTGTCATAATTTATTCTTTATAAAATGTAAGATCATAACGTACAGCCGAACCTTTACATTTTTGGCACTCCTGTGAAATTATGACTATTTTTCAAATGCAGAGTATTTGTACTTCATTATTTACACCACTGTTTATTATGCAAGTGTGGTTAAACTCCACAAAAGAAGATCAACACCTGCTTCTAAATCCCTGTCCATTTAGCCCTGCCCACTGATTCACACTGCTGATAAATAACTGTAGAGGAAAATAAGCCGAAACCACATGATAAAGATGCTCAGAAGACAAAAAGATAGTGTGCAGTGCCAAGATATGGAAAACGCTCTTTGCATTGCCTTCCTTCTGGTGCCAACATTAGGAGAAGGCAGATGAACTTTATTTTAAATAATAAGAATTGGTTCATTGGTTAGTTTTACTGTGGTACAATTAGGGCATAAATCAATGCTACATTTTCAGAAAGACTAAAACTAAAATATGATGCTGTGCTGACTATATTGGATCCAGCAGTAAGTGTAAGTAACTGTTTTATATTCCATGTACACTATTGCTTCGTTTGTTTTCACAGACTGATACAGTGAGTTCATACGTATTTTAAAGTAAATCACATCAGTGTCCATCTATGAAGGCTGTCAAACACACATGCAGAAGATTTTAATGGTTAGCACACAGCTGTTCTTTAAAACATCTGAATATTTCTAAATATGCTGTAACTGTCAGCCAATCAAATCAGTGAGCTTCTACTTCAGATTCCAAAACCACACCGATTTAAATGGTATTTCAGGATGAGGGAATAAATAGGACAGGAGATAACCTGTTCATTTTAAACGATGTTGTTTTTTTATGTTAAAATCATTAAATGTTCTGCTAAAGAAATAATGTGCCTGCATCTTGGATGGCCTGAAGGTGACCAAATTAACAGATAATTGTAAAATTGCATTAACTGTAAAAAGAAATAATATTCCATATGTCCCGATGGTCTCCAAGGCTGGTACCTGAGGTGTGCAGGTGCTGGAAGGTGGTGGTGATGAAGCGAAAGTCCTCGGAGTATGGAGCTGATTGGGGCTGCTGGGTTTGTTGAACTTCAGATTCGCCCCTCTCATTTTGAGAACCTGTACTCCTTGTAACCATTCCTGATTGTTTTTGCTTATGGAGGAAAAAGCATTTCTTGAGAATGATTGTTGCATTGTATTATGTAACCAACAGATTTTATTTCTGAGTGAGATAGGAGAGGTAAATATTCAAAGTTTTTAAAAATACTGTGCTACTTATATATTTTAATTAACTCAGAGGACGAACAAAGAGTGAAAGTGCAGTGTGCCAAAAAAGGAGAATGCCCATGAATGCTGTTTACAAGTTGTAGCATGTCACAAACATGTTAAAAACAATTATTTTTATTTCTGTTTCAAGATCTGACTTAATGAGAAATGCTAAAAAAGAAATAAAATTAAAGGAATAGTTTACTGAAAAATTAAAATGAACTCACTATTTACTTGTTCCAAGCCTATGAGTTTCTTTCTTCTGTTAAACACATAAGAAGGTAACGTGAAGAATAATGGAAACCTGTAACCATTGACTTACATAGTATTTGTTTTTTCCTTCTATTGTAGTCAATGGCTACAGGTTTTCAGCCTTCTTCAAAATATCTTCTTTTGCGTTCAATAGAAGAAAGAAACTCATAAAAGTTTGGAGGCACTTGAGGGAGAGTAAATAGTAAGAACATTTTCAATTTTTGGGGGGTGAACTGTCCCTTTAAGTCAGAAACATAAGCACTCGTTTCTTAGAAGCCGGGTAGGGTGACATTTAAAAAAGAAAGTAAATAATTTCTCTCTAAATGTTAACAAAAGAGTTTACATACAAAGCTTTTAGAGATTACAGGACAACTGAAGACGCCAATATCTGTTTCTAAAAAGACCGAATTATATAATCTTCCCTATTTGTTTTGATATTTAGACAAAAAGTCAAATATAAATCACTCACACGCGCGCGCGCGCGCACACAAATCTGATTAAGTCTGAATTAAAATAACAAACTATCTAAATAAAATAAAATATAATGTGTGCCTGTGCTTAACATAAATGTTATGCTCATAACTTGAGGGGAAAGTGTGCACATGCTGCTCCAGCAGATGAACCACAAATGAACACATTTTCCAACTAAACTAAACTATAGCCTATGTATAGAAAAGTAAACCTTAATTCATTCAGGCCTTTACACAACAGCTACATTAAACTGATTAAACGTGCATTTGAACTTTTTGTATTTGCTGAGATGAACATACCGTTCAAAGTATTATTCCTCGTTGCGAACTGCAAACTTAAAAACCACGCAGATAAGAACAAACAGGAACAGTAAACCTTTCGAACGGGTTTGGTCGCTTTATACACTTCCTAAAAGAACTACGCTTGTTCGATAGTAGCCTACAAAACATTTCTTACCTTTGTGGAAATAAAAATCGTCACCTCCTGTACGTCACCAATACACAGCAGAATGCGTGATGACAGAAATTTTACACACTGTACATTTAACACGAATACAAGTCCGGTCGTGAGCCAAAACTGCTGACATGATTGTTCAAACAAGACTATAATGGCGACAAATCCGTTCAAAAATAGTCAAGACTTCAACATTTTATATTGGGAACAATCCCTAAAAACGTCAGATATTCTCCCGGGAGTCGCGAGGGTCCAAAGTCTGACGCAAAACAACAGCAAAAAAGCTTAGCTGCAGTAGTAGTCTAACGAGAGCAATAGGTCGTTTGGCTTGGTATGTTATTATTTTCCTGAAATAAAAGCGCTGAGAAACGCCTCGGTCGCACGTTTGGCTGTTTGGTGAGTTGACGCACATTCTAGGAAGCCCGTTCCAAGAAGCGCGTAACATCTGAGCGTGCGCGGCCGCAGCGCTCCTTCGCAGAACCGCGCTCTCGAGCTGCCGCCGCGCTCCCATTGGCTGCCGCGCGCCGTTGACGAAGCGCCCGGACCGGTTTCAGCTGCAGATGACTTTCCCGGTAAAGAGCTTTCCAGGAATGCTGAAACAGTGGCTGAAATTGACCTCTGCGTCTGCTGCATTGCACTGAGAAATCCCTGATGATGGTGATGATGATGCATATGGGTGGTGGTGACTGCAAGGTAAGTCGGATTCCAGAAAATGTCAATTGCCAGAATGTTAGTCATATCTCTAACATACTGCTGAAGGATAGGTGCTGGTTGGGTTTTAACCCTTTCAAACACACACACACACTGAAAAGCAATATAGGAAAAACTGTCTGTAAAAGATAACAAACAATTTCTAAATGTTATATAACAAAAATATTTTTAATACGAACATTTTTATTGAACCTTTATATGTATGTGGATCCAATTGACTACTTTTAATAAGAAATCCAGTATGATTTGTGTTGTGTTTTTTAGTTAAGCATTCATTAGATCAAGGGTTTTCAAACTGTTTTCAATGTTTGGAGAATAAGCATTTACAACTGTAAAATAATAATGCACATTTATAAAGATAAAACATAATTAAAATAAGTTAAAGGACGATTTAATCAAATAATTAAATACCCATTAATTCAGTGGGAAACTAATGTATGGTAAGAAACTAAAAAATATTATTTTAGGCCCACTTATAAAAACAGTTTTTAAAGTTTAAAATTCCTGCATTCGATAACAATACTAATTCAACTTTAATATATACTTTATATAACTATATATACAGTTGGAGGCAAAATTATTAGCCTTCCTGTGAAATTTTAATTATTTTAAAAATAATAACTTTTAGTGCCATAAAACATAGACAATTCCATTTTAAACATAATAGTTAATAACCAGATGTGATAATTAATTTCTTTTGTTTTTGCCATGATGACATTACATGACATTTTATTAGTTATTTTGCTAAAACTAAAGTGCAATATATTGACCCTTAATAAATGTTGAAAACTGCTTTTATTCCAGCCAAACTAAGCCTTTTTTTCAGAAATCAAATATTATAGCAAATACTGTGTAAACTGTGTATTGCTCTGTTAAACATCACTTGGGAAATATATTAGAAAAAGACTACAAATTTCAAAGGAGGGCTAATAATTTTGCCCTTTTTTAATCTCTCAGCCATTTGGTAGAGCACATTTTGATATAAAAAAGAGTGAATGTGTGTGTGTGTGTGTGTGTGTGTGTGTGTGTGTGTGTGTGTGTGTGTGTGTGTGTGTGTGCGTGTGTGTCAAAAATAGCTTTACTAAACGGTTGAGAGGCCAGATAAAATTGCTTTTAATAGGACAAGAAAAGATTTAATAAGACAGATTAATGAATTTTATTTGGAACTATAACATAAAAATCATCACCTAAACAACACATTTATGTGGCCTTGTAAACCATGCCAGAATGTGTTTCAGAGTGAAAGGAGACTATTAAAATCTAACATAAAAAATAATAACAAGGAAAGGTACAGCTCAGGCAAGAAATGGGCTACAGAGAATTGAGGGTGAAATGAAGCGTGCTTTAGATGTCATTTAAAATGGTTTGTTTTTACTGTAGGCCTATGAGTCTAGCTCTCATCTCCATTCTCTCCCGCTCCTCTGATGAGCCGCTTGTTCCCTCGTTTCCCTGTAGGGCCCTTTGGCTTGCTGAAGGCTTGCCTCAGTGCATGGTGTTTCGGGTATACCTCTTCATACAGAAAATCCTCCGTCAGCCCGTCTCCACTGTCAATCTCCATCTACACACACACACAAGCCACACACACGCACGCACGCACGCACGCACACACAGATTAACTGATATACATAAAGCATGTAAATGTTAAAAAGTAGCTCTGCAAACTTTTGAAAATGTGGGAGCAGTACAATTAAAAACAAATGAATAGTATCAAAAATAGAGTCATTTCTGGGTGATCATGTGACTAAAGGCTGCACTGTAAAAAAATATATGCGTAAATTAGCATTTTTCTGTATTTTGTGATTCATGTTTTTATTTTTTATTTTTTTCCACATTTATTTGTACTTTTGAACTGCATTGTTGTAACGCCTGGTTGGCGGATGGTGACATAACGAGATGGAGAATGAGAAACATTAACAAAACGGGTTTATTGAACACTTACGGGAACATATACTGGATGCGGGAAGACAGGCAGACACAGGAACAGACGACCACATGAATCAAAATACCGGACAACGAAGGACACAGACGAAAGGGTATAAATAGATAAAGGATTGATTACACTGATGACACAGACGGGATGAACACAGGTGGAACAGATGAACAATGACGGTGGCGGGAGAAGGACAAAAAGGAATCACATGACAATAACAAAAGATGACACGGACGAACACTGACAATTGTGAGACCTTGATCTTTCTTCCTTGAAAAGTTCTTGAAAAAAAAACTTTTATTAACATTTTTAATAGTTTAAAGTGATATATTGTCTGTGTTGGTGTTGTATATTACGGTACAAAACCTGTAATAAACTGCCAGTACATTTATTCATTCATTTTCTTTTCGGCTTAGGCCCTTTGTTAATCTGGGGTCGCCACAGCGGAATGAACCGCCAACTTATCCAGCATATGTTTTACGCAGCTGATGCCCTTCCAGCTGCAACCCATCACTGGGAAACATCCACACACACTCATTCACACTCATACACTATGGACAATTTAGCTTACCCAATTCACCTATAGCGCATGTCTTTGGACTTGTGGGGGAACTGCACGCAAACCCACGCAAACACGGGGAGAACATGCAAACTTCACACAGAAACGCCAACTGACCCAGCTGAGGCTCGAACCAGCGATCTTCTTGCTGTGAGGCGATCGTGCTGCCTCCTTCTTATATATTATATTATTTAAAACTTCTAAAATGTCAATAAAAGTTAAACTGCAGAGTTGAGTTTTCAAAAGTCGACAGAGCAATAATCAAGGTCCCATAATGCAATTTCACAATCATAAATAAATGGAAACTGTTAATTAATGGATATTTTTTATAGTGTGGAGTGATTATGCTAAAAAATCACTTTAAAAAACATTTGAAAATATATTAAATAGAATATTTCTTTTTATTATATTTTTGATAAAAAAATGTCCAAAAAAAGCTTCTTTCATAATCATTCAAAAAAACTTACCAAACTAAACCAAACGTTTGAAGGGTAGTCAATATAAAAATGATTGATTATATATAAACATAAATAAATAAATGTGGCAATTTTGCAAAAATAATTACATTCATTCATTTTCCTTTGGCTTAGTCCCTTTATTCATCAGGGGTCGCCACAGTGCAATGAACCGCCAACTTATCCAGCAAATTGTTTACACAGCGGATTCCCTTCCAGCTGCAACCCAGTACTGGGAAACATCCATACACACTCATTCACACATACACTACAGCCAATTTAGTTTTTTCAATTCACCTATAGCGCATGTCTTTAGACTGTGGGGGAAACCGGAGCACCCGGAGGAAACCCACGCCAACACGGGGAGAACATGCAAACTCCACACAGAAATGCCAACTAGCCCAGCCGGGACTCGACCAGCGACCTTCTTGCTGTAAAGCGACAGTGCTAACCACTGAGCCACCGTGTCACCTAATTACATATAATTAATGCAAATAGGCATTGCTGGTTCGAGCCTCAGCTGGGTCAGTTGGCATTTCTGTGTGGAGTTTGCATGTTCTCCACGTGTTGGCGTGGGTTTCCTCCGGGTGCTCCGGTTTCCCCCACAAGTCCAAAGACATGCGCTATAGGTGAATTAGGTAAGCTAAATTGTCCGTAGTGAATGACTGTGTGTGAATTATTCCCATCGATGGGTTGCAGCTGGAAGAGCATCCGCTGTGTAAAACATAAGCTGGATAAGTTGGCGGTTCATTACGCTTTGGTGACCTCAAATTAGTAAAGTGACTAAGCCGAAAAGAAAATGAATCAATGAATAATGCAAATATATCATTACTAATAATTTAATCATTATTATAGTATTTATCTATTTCATAATAATTTTCTTTATCAATGCATAAATAAACAGAAATAAACTATGTCACTTTATAAGATTTGTTTAGAGCTGGCAACGTACTGTCCACTAGGTATAGATCGATAATTCACTGCATCTTGAATAGAATTGTATCTATACTTACACCTGTGACTTTATTGTGCTTATTTGTTTGGATGACTGTGTGTGTGTGTGTGTGTGTGTGTGTGTGTGTGTGTGTGTGTGTGTGTGTGTGTGTGTGTGTGTGTGTGTGTGCGTGTGTTTTAGTGTTGCTGTATTTTGTTTAGAGCATATGCATGTACATCAATCATTTATTATTCAGTTTTTTTCTGTATATGTAATTGTATTTGTGAATCCTGTTGAGTTGGGAAAAGAGCTGGCAATGTTAATCTTAACTGACAGAAGTATGTCTTCAGCTTCTTTTGTAAGAGGCAAATGAATTTTCCATATTTTAGTTTTTCCCAGAAATCTCATGAAAACTTAAACAATATACAAAAACACTGCAAAACAGCTTTATTTATGTCGTCAGATTGTGTTATGGGAGCTTGATCTCTCCTAATGTTAAAAAATTAATTCTACATTTTAACAGAGTGAATTTCATTGACATTGTAATGGTTTGAAACAAAATATTGTGTAAAAAATATATATAGATTTTTTAAATAGCTGAAAAGGCATCTGCCTACTCATTACTTGGTTTTTGTAAGTAATTTACATGACAACTCAGACATATAATTGAATCTACTAAAATGTCTATAAGTCACTTTTTCAAAATGAAAATTTATTGGAACAGAGATTAAGGTCCCATAGTGCAATCTGAATATATACACACTTTTTAGTATACCAGCTATTAACATTTTTTAGTAATTAAAATCAAGAGTTTAACTGCTTATTGGCACATTAAGAATATTAAACTTTTAATAATGCTATTTATTTATCACACAATGACCAGTAACATGTTTTTTCATGGAACTGTTTAAAGCAACTATTCCGTGTCAGTGTAGCTACAACACTCAAGTAAAGTTAATGTAATAAAAGTTGACATGCTTGGACTCTTTTAGGTCAAAGTTTGGATGTTCAGAAAGCTATGTTGAAAAACATGCTAGTCGTGTACTAAATGATACACTATACACACTATGCACTTATACAATATATATGTGTGGACTATTCTCTTAACTGTCTATTATATAAACTTTATGCCAATCATGATTATGTCTGCAAGCCCCACTGTGTTAATTAAAGGGATAGTTCACCCTCCAAAAAATATTCTGCCATGATTTACTCACCCTCCACTTGTTTCAAACTTGTTTGAGTTTCTTTTTTCTGTTGAACACAAAGGAATAATGTTGGAGAAAAAACAGCCATTGACTTCCATAGTGTTTTGTGTTTCTATTCAATGGCTGCTTTTCCCCCAACATTCTTCAGAATGTCTTCAGAATATAATAATTTGTGTTCAACAGAAAGAAATTCATAAAAGTTCATAACTTATGTGTGAGTAAATGATGAGGAATTAATATTTTTGGGTGAACTCTCTCATATAAAAATCTGAGTTATGACATTTTGCCGTTTACTTTTTGTTTGGATAATCATCTTTCATCAAATTTGTCCTATTGATTTATAGCCAATATATTTTAATATATTCCAATGGTTAATTAATATATATAACCAATTTTTGCAATTTATAAATATATGTTGCATATATGAGATATACTGAATAAATGATAAAATGAAAAATAAACTTGTAATGCCAAATATCAGGCTGCAACAACTGAGTACACGAAGGGTCCCACATTTCACACTTCATTTTATCAATTAATTGACTGCATTATCTTGGGTACTGATGTTAAGTCATTCATATCAGTGTACCTTTTTGGCGATCTCTATGTGATAGTCTCTTTCGACCTCATCCAGCAGTCGATTCTTACAGCTGGAGTACAGCATCCTTTCTTTGATGCTACAGCTATACCCGGGCATGGAGTAGATGAAAACTGCTCCACATATTCCAACACAAACATGACCAACATTAGCTTTGAAGACAAAAAACAATAAATCAAACAAGGCCTATAGTGATATTGGCACTAACCTACAGCTTCCAGAGGCTGTCCTTGATATGCGTGTTTGTAGAGGAAGAAGTGGTATCGTGGGGCATCAGCGGGGATTCTGCTTGGCAGCTCTTTGGTCTCTGTTGGACTAGTGTGGACCAGTTCAATAGTCTCTCGTTCAGTATCCAACCTCTTAAAGATGAAACAATGATATGGAGTGTGTGTAAAAAAAGCATAACATTCAACCATCGACTACCATTCAATAGCCTGTGTGCAGTAAAAACATACACTCAAAATATTATGTTTGCTCTTTGTTTATCATCCATTCATTTTCCATTGGCTTAGTCCCATATTTATCAGGGGTCGCCACAGCGGAATGAACTGCCAACTATTCCAGCATATGTTTTATGCAGCAGATGCCCTTCCAGCCGCAACCTAGTACTGGGAAACACCCATACACTCTCGCATTCACACACACACTCATACACTACGGCCAATTTTGTTTACCCAATTCACCTATACCGCATGTCTGTGAATTGTGGGAGAAAAAACCCCAAAGCAAACCCACGTGATCACGGGAACTCGAACCAGCGACCTTCTTGCTGTGAGGCTACAGTGCTAACCATTCATTCATTCATTCATTTTCATTTCGCCTTAGTCCCTATATTAATCTGGGGTCACCACAGCGGAATGAACCACCAACTTATCCAGCATATGTTTTACGCAGCGGATGCCCTTCCAGCTGCAACCCATCACTGGGAAACATCCATACACACGCATTCACACTCATACACTACGGACAATTTAGCTTACCCAATTCACCTATAGCGCATGTCTTTGGACTTGTGGGGGTAACCGGAGCACCCGGAGGAAACCCACACCAACACGGGGAGAACAGGCAAACTCCACACAGAAATGCCAACTGACCCAGCCGAGGCTCGAACCAGCGACCTTCTTGCTGTGAGGCGATTGTTCTACCCACTGCGACACCGTGAGGCCCACAGTGCTAACCACTGAGATGA
This sequence comes from Danio choprae, assembly GCA_903798125.1. Taxonomy (NCBI): domain Eukaryota; kingdom Metazoa; phylum Chordata; class Actinopteri; order Cypriniformes; family Danionidae; genus Danio; species Danio choprae. The sequence goes on along the minus strand of CAIGQW010014353.1, from coordinate 1,110,785 downwards.
AAATGAGCTAAAACAACACAATTTTTGTGTTTGGTACAACCTAATTGTTTTATGTTCTATCCACTTACATTTATAAAATCTTATTGGTTAAATTAATTCCGTCATGTTGTCCCAACACAAATCAATTAAGTTAACTTAACAAATTAAGTTGATTGAACATAAAACAATTAAGTTGTTTCAGCTCATTTTAAATAAGTAGATGGAACACAGCAAAAAAAACAACAATTTTTTAGTGAATTTCTAAAACTTCATTTTCATTCATTGTGTTCAGTAAATGTGCAAAGAGGGATTTAATTAATAAAAATAATTTATATTTCAAATAAATGCTGTTCTTTTTGAATAAACTATTCATCAAAAAATCCAGAAAGAAAGCATCAGTTTCCACTAAAATATTAGGCAACACACCTTTTTTAACACTTTGAATAATACACATTTCAATAGAAGCAAATCAGTATATTAGAATGATTTCTGAAACATCATGTGACACTGAAGGCTGGAGTGTACACTTTAAATTGTGACAAATAGCACAGCCCAAGATAATCTTAAGTGCTACTTGGCACCTATATTTGTTTTTTCTTTCGACTTTCGATATCTTTAATGATTTAGCACCTTAACCATCCCCCCCAAAAAAACTAATATAGTGCTATGTAGCATTTAAAGAGATATTGTAGTTCACCTACAAATGAAAAATTACTCACTATTTACTGAGTTATTTTCTTCTGTTGAACAGAAAACAAAATATTTTGAAGAAGGCTGAAATCCTGTAACCGTTGACTTCCATGGGAAAAACAAAGACTATGGAAGTCAATGGTTACAGGTTTCTAGCTTTCTTAAAAATATCTTGTTTTGTGTTCCACAGATTAAAACCACATGAGGTTTGGAACCACATGAGGGTGAAATTTTTGAGAATTTTTGAGAAACTATCAATTTAAATTGGTTCCCCTATGATTACAAGTGGCCTCACGGTGGCGCAGTGGGTAGCACGATCGCCTCACAGCAAGAAGGTCGGTGGTTCAAGCCTTAGCTGGGTCAGTTGGCATTTCTGTGTGGAGTTTGCATGTTCTCCCCATGTTGGCGTGGGTTTCCTCCGGGTGCTCCGGTTTCCCCCACAGTCCAAAGACATGCGATATAGGTGAATTGGGTAAGCTAAATTGTCCAAAGTGTATGTGTGTGAATGCGTGTGTATGGATGTTTCCCAGTGATGGGTTGCAGCTGGAAGGGCATCCGCTGCGTAAAACATAAGTTGGCGGTTCATTCCGCTGTGGCGACCCCAGATTAATAAAGGGACTAAGCCGAAAAGAAAATGAATGAATGAATGAATGATTACAAGTCAAAAAATCACTTACTGTAGCAGTATTAAATAGCATCTCAACTACCACAAAGAACTGCTTAAGAACCAATTTGTGTGTATGTGTGTGTGGGTTTTTTTTAAGACTTACTGACTTCAAAACTTTGAACAATAGTTTATGTTTAACGCTTAATAAATATTGTCATTAAAGTCTATTGTTTCCTAATTTATTCTAAAATGTCATAGTTTGCAGAGAATCCAGTTTTATTTAATCAGACAAATACACAAAAACAGCATTATGTCCACTTACATTATTGCCATCATTTCATTTGAACGTTTAATCTATAACTTGTTTTAGTCTGCTTATATTATAAATGACTTTTTAATTCTGCACACCATGCACTTTTAAAAATATATGTAAGTGTCAGTCTACACAGTTTAGTGAATGTGTGTGGCACTTACTAGTTGAATGTAATTGATCCGCTTGTGTTTAAACTGCTGTAAAGCTTGTTTAGCCTCCTCCTGCAATGGGAACGCTAAACCCTGCAAAGTCGGATTTTTACTCTCCACGTTGATCTCTGTCTGTATCCAAAACACATATAACACACACTTTTTTAACACGTGACATACTATATTAATAATATGTTTTAATCCAAATAGAAAACAACTGATGCTACCTTTCCTTGCCCACTAACAGTGGCAACAGGGCGAACAATTCTTCGCTCGTCCTAAATAGAAAAATACAAGAGATTTAGAGAAAATCCTCTTAAAGAGACAGATCACCCAAAAAGGAAAATGACCTCATTATTTACTCTCCCTCATTGTGCTTTAAAACATATTTAAGATTCTTTGGTTTGTTGAACATAAAAGAAGATATTTTAAAGAATGCTGGTTGCTTAGTAGTAAAAAACATACGGGTGCAGACTACCAACATATTTCAAAGTATCTTCTTTTGTCTTCAACAGAACAAAGGAACTCAAATAGGTTTTGAACAAGTGAAGGGTGAGTAAAAATGACAGAATTTTTAGTTTTGGGTGAACTATACTTTTAATACACACTCTTCTAAACAAATGAACAATAGCACACTTACCCGTGCCACTTTGTCCTGTCATCATGTGCATTATTAAGAAATATGTTTATGTATTAAATAGGGTCAGACAAAAAGATTGAGTTTTTTGCACGTATTTGAGTTTTTTGCATGTATTTGTCCATTCTCACCTCTGTGATTTTGATCTGATGGAGCTGTTGCTCAGCAGTGGTAAGGGGAGCCGGACAGGAGGAAGAAGACAGGTGTCGTAGATAACCTTGAAAACAGACGTCTTCCTGCAGGACGTAATAGTAATAATAAACAATGCTTAGATAACACATCATAACACACACAGGCATGTGACAAGAAGAAAAGAGTTCAAAGGTGATAGCAGAGCACATGCAAAACAGTAAACATGCTCGGTTTACTGTTGCAAAGCTAAAACAATATAATAGAATATAATAATCATAGAAATAAAACCAATTAAAATAAAGTTACACTTTAAAATCTGATTTCTCAAAGAACCTTTCAGTGAATAATTTTTTTTTTCAAACAAATTTGAATATTAATATTCTAAAGAACCATATTCCATTACAAAAACATTTTGTGCAATAGAAAGATCCTATGGAAATGGGATTTGTTCCAATATGCCAATAAAAAAAAATCAAACTTCATTTTGGAGAGTGTGTGAATGCTAAAGTGTCTTTAAGGTTAGATGCAGATAAAGAACTTTCACTTTAAAGTACATCAAACTGCTAATGACAGAAGAAATTCTAAAATGTTCCATTCTGATAGGCCATTCTTGAGCTTTAGGCATCAAATAATGCAAAACACTTTATAATCATTCATTCATTCATTTTCATTTCGGCTTAGTCCCTTTATTAATCTGGGGTCGCCACAGCGGAATGAACCGCCAACTTATCCAGCATATGTTTTACGTAGCGGATGCCCTTCCAGCTGCAACCCATCTCTGGGAAACATCCATACACACCAATTCACACTCATACACTACGGACAATTTAGTCCACCCAATTCACCTGTACTGCATGTCTTTGGACTTGTGGGGGAAACCGGAGAACCCGGAGGAAACCCACGCCAACACGGGGAGAACATGCAAACTCCACACAGAAACGCCAACTGACCCATCCGAGGCTCGAACCAGCGACCTTCTTGCTGTGAGGCGAACGTGCTACCCACTGCGCCACTGTGAGGCCCACTTTATAATCATTTATTATAATTTGTCAGTTGCAGAATTACACCAATATTATTCAGAGAATTTATGTTTTTGTGAGGCGGGAAAATTAAAGGCGGGATTTGATTTTGTACTATAAGTTGACTGGATCAGCTTGTTGTTTACTATTTCAGCTTGTTGTTTACTATTGGTTGCTATTAGATGATGATGATGATGCAAAAGTGAAGGACATTATTTTAATTATAGATTCAACTATGACATGAATTCCTCTTCATTCATTCATTCATTTTCTTTTCGGCTTAGTCCCTTTATCAATCTGGGGTTGCCACAGCGGAATGAACCGCCAACTTATCCAGCATATGTTTTACGCACCGGATGCCCTTCCAGCCCCAACCCATCACTGGGAAACATCCATACACACTCATTCACACTCATACACTACAGACAATTTAGCTTACCCAATTCACCTATAGCGCATGTCTTTGGACTTGTGGGGGAAACCGGAGCACCCGGAGGAAATCCACGCGAACATGGGAAGAACATGCAAACTTCACACAGAAATGCCAACTGACTGAGCCGAGGCTCGAACCAGCGACCTTCTTGCTGTGAGGCGATTGTGCTACCCACTGCACCGCTGCGTCGCAATTCATCTTATGACAAAAAAAATAATGACTATGGGTAGATTTTTAAAGCAATATTAAATGCAATAATGCAAAAAAAATTGTAAATAGCTTAAAAAAAATATTTTGGTGACTGGTTACATTAAAAACCATTACATTCATTCATTCATTTTCCTTCGGCTTAGTCTCTATTTCAGAGGTCGCCACAGCGGAATAAACCTCCAACTATTCCAGCATATGTTTTACGCAGCGGATGCCCTTCCAGCTGCAACCCAGTACTGGGAAACATCCATATACACTCATTCACTGGAACTCAAACCAGCGACCTTTTTGCTGTGAGGCAACAGTGCTAACCACTGAGCCACGTGCCGCATAAAAACCATTACATGTATATACAAATAGAAAATCAAATAAAATAAACACTGTCTACACACCTGGACTGTTCCAAACAGTTCATCATTTATGTGGCTTCCCCCAAACTCTTTCTTCAGTGTGGCTCGGGTGGCAGCATAAACCATCTTTAACCTCACCTGTGTGGAGTAGAATAAATGGCTACTGCTGTTATTCAGAAAGGTAACTCACTTTTTTGTTTTACCTAAAGGGAAAATTTTATTTATAGAGTGTGAGAGAGAGTGCTTTAGTTTATCTTGTGTTTCCTACGTACTGGAGACTGGTCTGGTGACCAGGAGATAAACAGCCACTCATATCCCAGCTGGTTGTGTGAGTCGAGCCGGTACAGGATATAACAGGGTTCCAGGCCATCCAGCATAGGCAAAACACATGCGTCATAGTCCTGATCCCAGCTCTGAGAAACCTCTCTGTATGCTCCCAACACCAGCTGCTCTGAAACACACACACACATACACACGTCATAACACACACACACACACACACACACACACACACACAGCAACTACTTACAGGAGCCTCAGATAAGCGTGCCGGCTATCAGTCTGAACCCAAATACAGCACAGTATCAAACGCTGCATGTACAACATTCCACAATTTCAAATCTTCAGCTTT
>CAIGQW010014353.1:1075345-1089506 GCA_903798125.1 Danio choprae | reverse complement strand
AAAAAAAAAAAAAAAAAAAAAAAAAAAAAAAAAAGCACAGTAAAAAAACTGCTAAAATTCAAAGCATTGATTAATTTAAAACATTCATTAAAGAGAAGTTGCTGATCGGAAACAATAAGGTTTCAGTTAAAAATGATCATATTAAATAAAACATTCAGCACACATGAAAAATATGTAAAGGCTATTATTTCAATTTATAAACCTTATATTAATATTTAACTAAGACTCTAGTATTGAATCTGAAATTTTGCTATTAGCTACTGAAAGGTTAGGATTATGACAAGCCTAGGTTGAACAGGATCATAAAAAGAAGAGGGAAAAGTGAAAAGGTATACTCACGTCCAATAGGTGCCAGCTTATTTTGTTCATTCTTGTCCAGCTCAGCATTTTTGCGCTGAACCCAAAGCCTCCAGACCTCCAGCCCGTCCTCAGGCTTCAGCGTGTTCGGGAGGACAAGCTCAGGAGGAGGCTCCACCTGCGGCTCTGCCTCTGTCTGTGCCTAAAAAACACAAAACATCACCACCTCACTATATTGCCAAAAAAAGACATACATACTTCACCATGGTTAAATGGGCATGACCTGCTGAAGACATGCTTTATTAACATGACGTGAGTTTAAAAGCTATGAAAGCATAGAGTAAAGTTCCCCCAAAAAATTATATTTACTCACCAAACTTGTAATGAACTACATTTTTCAGTAACACTTTACAATAAGCTTTCATTAGTTAATGTATTTACTAACATGAATTTAGAATGAGCAACAGTTGTAGACCATTTATTAATCATAGTCCAACATTTATTGAAGCATTATTGAAATCCAAAGTTGTGCTTGCTAACATTAGTTAATGCACTGTGAGTTTCATGGACTAACAATAAACAACTGTATTTTCCTTAGCTATTATTAAAGAAGAACAAATACTGTAGTAAATGTATTGTTCATTGTTTGTTCATGTTAATAAATACATTAACTAATACAACCTTATTGCAAAGTGTGACCATTTTTTTCTGCTGAACATAAAATGAGAGAAGCTGAAAAAAGCTGGAAACCAAAAAGTAAATCACCACTGACTTCCATAAATACTACGGTAGCCAATGGGGACCACATTTATTTTCATAATATCATCCTTTTTGTTCTTCAGAAAAAAAGAAACCCATAAAGGACTGGATCAAGTAGAGGGCTAGCAAATGATGACAGATTTGTCAGAATTTTTGGTTCAAGTATTCCTTTAAACAAGCAAGAATTTGGGGCACTGTATTCACCTGCAGATGGAGCTGTTGTTCCTGAACTTCTCCGTCCTGTATGTGATGCTGCTGTTGTTGTGGATCCCATATATGCAGGGCCTGCGTTGTCCCAGAATAAGCACCCCCTACTGTCTGCACCGCAACAGGAATGTGAATGTTTCCATTCATAAACTGCGCAGGAAAAAGTGAATGTACAACTTCCTCCTGAGTTGTCACTCCTGAGCCGGACACCGGAACCGCCACTGCCCCCGCAGCCTGAGACGCACCGATTACCATTTTGTCTTTGTCTTTATCAGTTGGCGAGGCCTGGACCTGCACGGTGCTGTAGGCCTCTTGTGGGATGGCGATGTGGGCCACACCTTGCTGCTGTGGGGCAGAGTACACAGGTATGGTCCAGGTCTCGCCGGCCGGGCCTGTGATGGTACCTGTGGCGCTGTAGAGGTGAGTGCTGTCGACGGTCAGCAAGTCTGGTCGAAGTGACAAGTAGCCCTGCTGTTGGCCCTGTGGGATGGCCAATACAGTCGCCAGCTGCTGCCCTTGAGGGAGCGAGTAAGAAACGACTGTCGGTACGTCCACCTTGCGTTTCTTTGCAGGCTGGAGGACAGCAGCCGAAGCTCCAGTTCGTCTGTCCATTTCCCTGGGGGAGCCCTGCTGCTGAGGGGACAGAGCCTCCACTGTTTGGATCTGAATCTGCTGACCTCCGGCAACCGCTGCCACCAGCTGAGCCTGGATCTGAGAGACATTTTGCCAAGTGTTACGCTATGAATCATGGGCTCTGTTTTCATTTGGTGTCAACATGTTTTCAGTGATCCAATAACCAGTGGTCAGCCAAAATACATAACCATTTAAACCTTGTATTAACATGCTTTCAAACAAGTCTCGTGTCTACATGTGTTTAGATTTAAAGGGATAGTTCACCCAAAAATGTATTTACTTGTTTAAAACCTATTTTAGTTTTCTTCTGTTGAAGGCTTCTGTTTAGTTTTTTTCTTCTGTTGAAAACAAAAGAAGATATTTTGAAGAATGCTGGTTGCCATTGAGTTAAATTGTATTTTTTTCCTACCATGGAGGTCAATGGGTCCCAGCAACGAGAACTCATGAGAAGGTTTAAAACAACATGAGTAAGAGTAAATGATCATTTTTGGGTGAACTAACCCTTTAATTCTGCTCCACTCATAGGAGCGCTCAATTGTGTCAATTCAGTTTATATGCTAAATAAACCATATCATGTTATATGTAAGTTGGGTAAAAAAACCTGCTTCCTGCTATACACTGTTATGCATTTCACAGGCATTTACAGTGCATCTGGAAAGTATTTATAGCGCTTCAATTTTTCCACATTTTTTTATGTTACAGCTTTATTCCAAAATGGAATAAATTCATTTATTTCCTCAAAATTCTACACACAATACCCCATAATGACAATGTGAAAAAAGATTTTTTGAAATTGTTGCAAATTTATTAAAAATAAAAAACCTGAAACCCACATGTACATAAGTATTCACAGCCTTTGCTCAATACTTTGTTGATGCACCTTTAGCAGCAATTACAGCCTCAAGACTTTTTGAATATGATGTCACAAGCTTGGCACATCTGGAATTTTTGCCCATTCCTCTTTGCAGTAACTCTCAAGCTCTATCAGGTTGGATGGGAAGTGACAGTGTACAGCCATTTTCAGATCTCTCCAGAGATGTTCAATAGGATTTAGGTCTGGGCTTTGGGTCATTGTCCTGCTGGAAGATGAACCGTCACCCCAGTCTGAGGTCAAGAGCACTCTGAAGCAGGTTTTCATTCAGGATGTCTCTGTACATTGCTGCATTCATCTTTCCCTCTATCCTGACTAGTCGTCCAGTTCATGCTGCTGAAAAATACCCCCACAGCATGATGCTACCACCACCATACTTCACTATAAGGATGGTATTAGCCTGGTGATGAGCTGTGCCTGGTTTTCTCCAAATATAATGCCTGGCATTCACTCCAAAGATTTCAATTTTAGTCTCATCAGACCAGAGAATTTAGTTTCTTATGGTCTGAGTCCTTCAGATGCCTTTTGGCAAATTCCATGGGGAGTGGCTTCCGTCTGGCCACTCTACCATACAGGCCTGATTGGTGGATTGCTGCACAGGTGGTTGTCCTTCTGTAAGGTTCTCCTCTCTCCACAGAAGAACGCTGGAGCTCAGTCAGAGTGACCATCGGGTTATTGATCACCTCTCTGACTAAGGCCCTTCTCCCCCGATCACTCAGCTTAGATGGCCAGCCAGCTCTAGGAAGAGTCCTGGTGGTTCCAAACATCTTCCACTTATGGATGGTTGAGGCCACTGTGCTCATTGGAACTTTCAGAGCAGCAGAAATTTTTCTGTAACTTTCCCCAGCCTTGTGCCTCAAGACAATCCTGTCTCGGAGGTCTACAGACAATTGCTTTGTCTTCATGCTTGGTTTGTGCTTTGACATGCACGGTCAACCCTGGGACCTTATATAGACAGGTGTATGCCTTTTCAAATCATGTCAAATCAACTGAATTTACCACAGGTGAACTCCAATTAAGCTGCTGAAACATCTCAAGAATGATCAGTGGAAACAGAATGTACCTGAGCTCAATTTAGAGCTTTACAGCAAAAGCTGTGAATACTTATGTCTTAACATTAACTTAACATCTCTGGAGAGATCTGAAAGTGGCTGTACACCATTGCTTCCCATCCAACCTGATAGAGCTTGAGAGGTACTGCAAAGAGGAATGGGCAAAAATTCCAGATGTACCAAGCTTGTGGCATCATATTCAAAAAGACTTCAGGCTGTAATTGCTGCCAAAGGTGCAACAACAAAGTATTGACCAAAGGCTGTGAATACTTATGTACATGTGGTTTTTCAGGTTTTTTATTTTTAATAAATTTGCAACAATTTCAAAAAATCTTTTTGCACATTGTCATTATGGGTTATTGTGTGTAGAATTTTGAGAAAATAAATGAATATAATCCATTTTGGAATAAAGCTGTAACATAAAAAAATGTGGAAAAAGTGAAGCGTTACGAATACTTTCCAGATCCACTGTACTTGAACCGAATCAAAATGCAGATTTTGTTTGCCCATTTCTGTGCCATTTAAATGCATGGGCTGTCGATTGAAATCAAAGGTGCAGAAAGTGTTTGAGTGCTAAAGAATTGGAGTGATTCTTTATATTTTAAATCAGTAACCTGTAAGAATAATAACTAATGTGTCATTTTTGTTAAACCTGCTTACTGTAGGTGTGCAGCCTCACACATGCACTTTGAATTGTTTTTGTACTACCTAGTTTGTATTTTTCTGAATACTTAACCTTTTATATTCACTATATTGCAAATTTGATGGGTCTTTTTAAAAATAGAAATCCTAGGTTAAATGTGTTTTCATATGAAACATTCCATAAGATCAGTGTTAGATCAGTAAGTGGCTTTTGTAGCTGTTCAAATCCATTCAACCACATCAGTGTTTACACTATGAAAGCAACCAGTCAAAAGGGGACAAGCTAAAAAAAGTTTATATCCTGTTTTCATCTGCATTTAGTACTGCAACTTGTGATCACACTGTTGAAAATACATACTAGATGTAAACTTTACCTAACATACATAAACTATAGAAAGTCATGTATGTTTGCATTACCTGTTGTTGTTGTTCCTCGGTGAGTTCTCCCTGTTGTACCAGCTGTGTCGTGGTAACTCCTTGTAGCTGCTGTTGGGTGGGAGACGCCACCTGAAGTACCTGGCCCACTGTCTGACCCTGCTCACCCTGAATCTGCACCTGCCAACAGGGAGAGGTATTTAGACCATAAAATGTGCTCACCAACTGATTGGTGCATTGGCCCTGAAATAAAGGTCTCAGTAACGTTTTGTCACCTATGCCATTGTTTTTATGCAAAAGCATGTTTATGAACATGCACAACTGCAGGTTAGTATAAATATTATCCATGGTAAAAAAAAAAAAAAACACTTAAATTAACAAAAAAGAAAACAACTGCAAAAAAAGAAACCATTTCCAGGAAATAAAACATCTAAATGGCTGACTTAGTGTTCAACCATCATGTTCAAAACAGTTGTGTTTAATATTTGCGTGGAAACCACTGCGTGATATATTTTCTTGACAAACAGAATATTCAAAGAACAAGATTTACTTGAAATTCTTTACATGATGTTATCATCTTCAATCAATTATTTGTATCCCAGCTGAATCTAAAGTTGTTTTTAGTCAAAATGCTGCCAAAATCTTCCTAGAAAATGTGTTATTTTTCACACTGCATTTCAGAGGCCTACAAATTCTACAATTATTCTTAAAAAGATAAGAAATCAAACACCCAAAATTTTCTAGTTTCAGGACAGAGATAGGTTTTCTAAATTTTCTGTGGTGAAAAGATATTAACACTGCTCAGTAACAAGACAAAGCAGACATTCTGTCTACAAAGGATAGATAATCGTAACAATTGGCACCACTAGTCATCATGCCTAAAACTCATGATCTACACTGTGAACAAAAAAGACAAATTTACACTCCATTCAGTAAAAAAAAAAAGCCCCTGGCAGCTTTTCATTACTGCCAGATTTTAAAGGCAGCAAACATCCCTGCTTGCAAAACACTTCTTAATAGCAGAAATCATCAAAATATAAGTTGTCACCACATACTCAACCTCATCTCTCTCTGATCTACATGGCAATCATGAACTAACTTCCCAATTACCTTTTAGAAGAGGCATCCAAAGAATATTCCTGTTCACAGAAATTTGTGAAAACTTAAAAATGCTGTAATACGCAAGTCAGGCCAGTAGATGATCTGACCTCTGGTGCATACAGTCCTGCAGTTGTTTTGTTTCTCAAATACTTGTGAATGGCTATCCTCTGAACATTCTTTCTGTATGCAAATATCACCAGTTTCCACGAAATTGCATTTTTGTTGTTTAAATGCACAAAAAGTGTTTGGTATTATGTAAATGTACCATAAAAAAATTCCCATATACAATAGTGCTATTTACACTGTGCTTAACCATGGGTTATTGTCGTTCTAAACATCGCTTTTAACCCCAGGTAAAGACATGTTTCACACCTGTAATTTGAAAGCGGTGTTAGTACAGTGTTTTACTGTGGGTTATGAAACCAATTTGCTGTGTTAACCCTGCATTGCTGTGCTAACTTTGTTCAGTGTGAAACAGAGTGGTGTTTGCTTGTTGCTGTTGAACACTTGGCAACAGACAACCAATCAGAAATTGAGCAGCGAGGCTCATGTCATGTCAGTAACAAAAACTGGAGTGAGCAGGAGATGGTAAGATGACATAATTTGCTCTTTGTTTTCATTAACTTGTATTTTTTGTGTGGATTTTTGACTTGCATTTCATCTCGTCAGACTTAAAATGGTTATAGACCTATAAAGCAACTTTTTTTATATAACTTATAAGAAGATGTGGAAATTTCATGTATAAAGGTTGCTGTTTATGCTGTTCATCCAATTAGCAACAGTGACACTGCGAATATGCAAATTAGAACATTAACCCAGGGTTTACGAGTGTACAGTAGGAAGCGTTTGTTAACAAATAGTCCAGAAATACCTCAGGTAAATTATGAGCAGTGTGAAACATACTTATAGATAACCCAAGATCCCGTTTATCCATGACCCAGGGTTAACAAAAGTGTGAGAGGCCCTAATGACTATCAAAACATTCTTCGAGATATCATATTTTTGGCTTCCACAGATTTGGAATAACTGAAAATAGCATTTTAGTTATTCCAATAAACACAGTAAATGTCAGCTTGGTAAATGCTGTAAAGGCTATCAAACCTGTACTTGGATCTGCTGTTCAGATGCCTGATGCACAGCTGCAGCCAGCTGGGGGGAGATCTGTGTCGACGTCACCTGCACCTGTACAAAGATAAAGCAGGAATAATACTTTTAACTTTCTAATACTTTTCACATCTTATATGAGAGCTAAAATGACCATAAAAGTGTTCTTACCGGACAAGCCAGCTCCAGCAATGAGCCCGCCACCTCTGTGCTGTCCGTGTAGATGCAGTTGGCACCCTGCTGGTACACCATAGTGGTGGTGGTGCCGCTGGTCTGCTGGCTGAACTCCTGCAGCACCTCCGGGCCTTTGGAGGCCAGTGACTCCAGGAATTCCTTCATGCGGTGCTGAGGTATAGTGCGCGCCTTCTGCCGCACATACTCGTCGAACGAGATCGCACCGCCTTCAATGGGCTCATTCATGACAGGTCAGTCCACCCTGCACAGGAGCCTGGAACACAAGCAAAGGGTATATGTTTACATTTACATGACATGTTTTCAGTTAAAATGTTTTGTGCACTATGGCCATTTCTTTACACAACAGTAGCATTTGAGAGCCTGAAATAAAATGGGTTTCAAAGTGCTTGTTTTTTTTTTTTTTTTTAAGATACCATTATCGTCTCTGTGTGTAAACTGTAAAAATGAACAAACTACAAAAATGTGGGAAGTATTATGTATTAGGTCTATAGATTTGTTAGCACTTGTCAAACCAAAACAAACATGATTCATTTAATCAACGGCTGAGTGCAGGCCTGTAGTGTTTCTATACAAAGTGAAATTGCCAATTAATGGCCTGGCCTGCATAATAGTGTTTTTAGTCATTTTGTAGACCCATGTAAATAGGCCGCGTTATAACAACACTGTCGTCTCTATGCAAAAATATAATAAATGTAAAGGAAATCTATTTTCGTTTTATGCTATTGACAAGTAAACCCTTAAAAACAGCACAAAATAAACTCACATGTTTCTTATAATAAACAAATACATTTATACGCATCAAAATTGACAATACATTGTTGTACGCATGTATCTGTTCATATATAAAACATAGCTCTGGAAAAAAAAAAAGTTAAATGTGATTTCATAGTAACAGGTTTGTATTTTGAGCAAAATGTTCATTAACATTTCAAATGAGAATATTAGCATTAAAGCATTTATTTGAAAAGATATGTGCAATAGGTCAATATAAAAGATTCTGTTTTCAGACTTTGTTTTTCTGATATTTATAGTATACAGTTAGCACTGAAGACTGTAAACCTAATCGCCCATACCAGCTCACTTCACATGTTACATCAATCATTCCATAGAATCTCTGCACAATGCAGATCTGATTGAATTTTGAATAGGCAATCCTACAAACACATAAATTCTACAAACATCCTTGTGCAATTTACACAGCATTGCATAATCTAAAGATTAACGGTGTTTCGTGTCATTTAGTAGTGATGAAGAGCTTTGTATATAAAGCATTCGGACAGAAAGAGCCTCTAACCTTGCTGGACTTTGGACCCCTGAAGCAAAATAAATGGGCTGCATTGAGGTTCCTCTCAAATCACAAACCAAACCTTTTTATTTTTTTGAACGATCACATAACATAAACGATTTTGTATGCGATTGTAAACTCGCTATGCTTGCGGTCAATCACGCAACGTTACAGGACCACTCAAAGCTTTTGCCCCGAAAATATGCTAGCATTAATGCTAACCCGCTAACCTTTGTCAAATGAAACTTCAAAACGAACAGAAGCGGGCGCAGGGACTCGCATTGTGATATTAAACACGTTTATGATATGCTGTTGTGTGACATAAACCATTATTCCAGCGGGAGATATGGCATTGCGCGCGCAGATGTGCGGCTAGCATGAGCTCGCGTGCTAATCTTCCCATGCTACCTTAAATAAAAGCCAAAGCAATTTCCGCCAAAACACGCCGTTCAAAAAACAAAAACCAACTAAAGCTCAGCTAAAGCTGGCCGTGCACACGTCAATTCCCGTGCTTTGCTCTATCTCGGTATTTTTGCACCGCAATGCATTTGTCAACATTTAAGTACGATTTATGTCGTGACGTGTGCTTATTCTGCTACACACATAAATGAAAGCATTGAAAGCCCGACGCGGCCGGGCGCAAACATGTCCTACCGTAGTGGAAAAACACACAAACGCGCTGCTTGGTAAGCTTGGATGGCCGTAATTGTGTTTTTTTTAATAATAATGTTTGCGATAGAGCTGACGGAAGTAGGCCTGCTGTGACAGCGCTAGACCCCGGGCTGTCCTGTAGCGTGAAGGCGGGGACGGAATCGCAGCTCCCCCTTCCGGCTCCAGTGCTGCCGCAAGCACACTCACAATGGCATGAACACGGAGCGCGGTTGCCAGATCGCAACAAGAACAGGTATAATAAAGACTGTAGGAGACTAATAAGAAATTTACAGTATATCAATGATAATATAAGCATAGTACTGTAATTTTTACAATAAAACCATTGTTAGATAAGCTAAAAATCCATTATTTATTAGAATTATGTATTGAAATGGTAAATTATTTTATAAATAAATACAAATACATTTATTTGTACATTATATAAAAAGTGATTGATATTTTAATTAAAAGCTAATTAAATTAATTTATCAAGCACTGTGTTTGTTAGTATCTTTGTTTTGTGTGTTTGTACATAGCTAAATAAATTATAATATTTTATTAATAAGAGCATAATAATAATAATCAAGATAAAAACAGGCTGAAAATCCAGAAAATGAATCAAAAACATTGTCAAAACATTGCATGTCACTGACTGTAATACAAATATTTCTTGAAATTATAAAATAAAGTGATAGATAATTGAATTTATTAGTCTGTTTCTAACAATACGATATTAAAGATTATAATAATAGCATGATATCATAAAAATAATAAGAAAAAATAAGAAAACAATGTAAACGAGATTAAATGTAACATAACAAAATAAATTAAAAACATTAACTTAACATATTAACATTTCATAACCATAAACCTAAACAAAAGTATGTAAGCCAATATAGCGCGCACACACAAAAATTGTTTGTGTGTGTGTCAAAAAGCTAAATTCTGTTATTAAGTAACCTACACAGATTTCAGGGACCCACAAAGGAGTGCTATGTAAAAGTTTAGGGAAAGGGGGCGGGAGGTAAATAAATAAATAGAGTAGGATTTTAAAAAATAATAAATACGTATAGGTGTATTTTAACAATTATAAACAAGCAGCGACTGACAGTAACAATAAACTTTTGAAACCATTTAAAAATGCTTAAAATCTGCTGAAATGGCAACACCGGCGGAGCTCGTGAGCAACTTGGCACGGGTGCGCGCGCTCGATGACTGACACTTTATGTTAAACAGCTTCACTCTGACATAAAACACTTCTACCACCCTGTCATTTCACACATTGTTAGTGTAACCCATATATTAATATGCCCAAATTCATCCTAAAAGCTCTTTGTTGTTTTCATGTAAGTTACTTACACATGTTTGTTTTCCATAGCTTACCATCTCTTGTACCACCTGCTGGATAGTTTTTTGGAAAATACTTTGCTTTGTTATTAATCACAATAAGACAATTCATATAAAAGACTGACAGCAAATTCCTTTCTAAAGCATTTTGAGCATTGTAAATACGCCGGGCGTCATACTATACGCAATAAAGCGACATACAGAAGTAAAAAAAAAAAAGTGTGTGATTTGAGCGTGCTTGTGCCTTTAAGCGGGGCTCTATCCGCTCCAGTCCGCCTTAAAGCGCTAGGCATGTGTTAGTGAGGGCCTCCCCCTGATCGCCCTGCAAAAGCCTGCCTGACTGAGCGCTTAAGGTGGACCGGGGGAGATGTGCAGGATCGCGCTTCATCACGTCACTGTTATGAGTTCAGAAAGAGTTAATTCTCACGGTCTCAGTCTTAACCCCAGAATGACCCTGTCCTATCATTTGGATAAACATATAGTAATCAGAAGCCATTTAATAATTAATTCATTCAATATATAATAGGTGCCCAGTTACCTCAACTGAACACATCTGTTTCACAATAAGATTCAAAACCCTTTTGTAAAGCTGCTTTGGAATAGTAAACTTCACTGTGGAGAATATGCAAGTAAACTTGAATTAAACTGAATTGAATACCTACTTAGAAGAATTATTCTAAAGGCCAGGAGGGTTCAAACTGGGGTCAGAGAAGAAATGTGGAGCAATAGCATCAAAATTGTAAATACAATTTTTATAAATAATAAATAAACATTGTATTAATAAATAAACACAGAATTATTATATTTTAGACTTGTTTATAATATACTTACAAAAGCTTAAGGGTTCATTACAGGCAAGTTGGATGATAGGCAAGTCATTGGACAACAGTCGTTTGTTCTGTAGCCATTAAAAAAAATCTCTTCAAATAAAAATAATACTTTCTTTGGAAGAAATAAGAAATAATAAGAAATACTGTGGAAATATCCTTGCTGTTAAACATCACTTAGAAGTATTAAAAAAAAGAATAAAAGTTTAGAGGAGGGCCATTTATATCAAAGTGGATATTTAACCGCACCATATTGGTGTTTTGTAACATCTAGTTTTTATGAGGAGAGTTGTTAGCCCAATGCTCAACCCCCAATCTGGAGAACCAGGACATACACACACTCATACACTATGGACAATTTTAGCTTACCCAATTCACCTACATCGCATGTCTTTGGACTGTGGGGGAAATCGGTGCACCCGGAGGAAACCCACACGAATGTACCGAAACCCACACGAATGTTTGCACAAACCTGCAAACTCCACACAGAAATGCCTACTGACCCAGCCAGGGCTCGAACCAGTGACCTTCTTGCTGTGAGGCGACAACGCCACTGTGTCGCCTCATGTCTTTTATGTTTACACGTTGGGATTACAGTATTTGTGTCCATATAAATATTTGAAAACCTCTTATGTATACTACTCATAGTATTATTATTTATTCAAACATAATTATTTAAATGGAATATGCTATTTAACACTCAAACTTTCATCCTCTTAAGAAGGTAAAACCCTTCCTCTCTACGTAGTTGCATCCATCTGCGTGTTTGACATACATTTAAATAAGATCTTGTTAAATCCGTTATGTTGCTTCTGTTGCAAGTAAATATCAAGTTAAGCTCCACATGGCAGGTTTTTTCCAAGAACCAGTCAAGGATGTTCAGTGTGCTTGAACTAAAAACAAAGTATCAAATCATAAAAAACAAGAGTGATGAATTTATATTTCAGTGCAAATATCAAGTCAGTTGTGTGATGGATTTTATTTTTATTTTTTTTTGCTCAGTCTTTAGTGTGCTTTTATGTATTGTAGGAACAGGCTGGTGACTAATGATCTTACTGAAATCCCTTATATTGAAGAGATTAACTTTACACATCTGTGATGCCAGATAGACACAGCGGAGAGTGTCTGTATTTTTAAATAAATAATTTATGACCCTGACTTCACACATTTTATTTTACACCATCATTTCACAGTTCCCAGGGTGTGTTAAAAATCCCGTGGGGTTCTGACTGGGGATCAGAAGTCTGCTCGGAGACCAACACTATATAAACCCAACAGGACATCAAGCAGATGGCTGAAAGATTACAGTGAAACGTCAGGTGGGACAAACTCTAAGCATCAGCACAAAGATACAGCAGTTTGGAGAAGACAACATTCAATGACGACTGCAGCAGCAATGCAACTAAAATGATTCGCAACTGAGAAGAATTGTGATAAACACTTCACAGCTGACTCAGGTAAGATGCATGAGGATTGCAGACTTCTTTTCTGTGAGAATTATGGCTATATCAGTTCAGTTAGTTAATGTATTCACTAACATGAGCAAACAATTTATTGATTACAGTATGCATTTATCTTTGTTAATGAATGTTAAATCATTCGTTGTTAGTTCAACTCACTAATTTTAACAAGCACAACTTTGGAATTTAACAATGCATTATAGTGAATGTTCAAGTTTTTTTGTATAAATCCTGTACATTCATTCTTAGGTCATGTTAGTAAATAAAGGAACTATAAAAATTTAATTATACTATAAAAACTCAATTCTAAAATGTGACTGAACTATATTTAATGTAGTTGCACTTAGGCTGTATATGCATTCTGTGATCCTATAGGACATATGATACAGAAAAGGAATGGTATTTAGAGGATTCAGTTATAACTTTTATACCCAAACATGTTTAATATATTTAAAAATCTGTATTAAAATTATATTAAAAAATGGTTTTACTTAGCAATTAAATTATGCTGTAAATAATGTTTTAAAAAATGTAGTAAAACCATTTAAAAGTTTCTGTATTTAAAACTGACAAATTAAGAAGGACCATTTTGATACAGTTTTTCTAAAGTCTCTTGTTTGAAACTTTTTTCCGACTCCAGATATCATGTTTTATATTTTTTAAATATATACATATAGTTAATTTATGTAAGTGAGGATAACAAAATAAAGTAAACTGTATTATACACCCAAAATATTCTTTCAGTGGACTAAAACCAATAGGAAGTGAAGAAGCTGCTGGAGTCAGTCTGGGAAAATATAGAATTTCTGGATGACAGCAGTGACTGCAGGCTATTGAGACTAATGGTGAACCAACAAAGTATTGATAGTTGTGTAAATATTGTCATACAGTTGTCTGAAATATTTTGGTTTTATTGTATCCATTACAAAAACTGTGCTGTGCCATTCTAACAATATCTGACTTTATCAACATGAATTTGTTCTGACACAGTTAAATTATGAGTTCTTGTCATGCTTTATTACTATTAGCAAATAACTGGTGAATAAAATCACTAATGTGAGAAATGTTAAAGATATGTGATTTTTTTGTTGTTGTTTCACTGAATATATCCCATATGTGTGTCATTAATTATTAAATGTTATTCTTATATATGAAAAATAAGAGACCACTTGATCCTGTCTGGATTTATTGGATATGGGTTTGAGTAAAATTTGAATATATATTTGTTTTTATTCTATAAATGTCTGATAAAATGTCTTTTAAATGTAAAATACTTTTAAATTATTATTATTATTATTATTATTATTATTATTATTATTATTATTATTATTATTATTATTATTATTATTATTATT
>CAIGQW010014353.1:1015091-1025261 GCA_903798125.1 Danio choprae | reverse complement strand
ATTTTACAAACATGTCCATGTTGCACTAATTAAATATAAATTTGATTAATTTTGGTTAGTTTAGTCTTTTAGAACACAATGACTGTGATATACATTATGTAACATTGTACTGCTGCTAAATAAGTCAGTATCTATTACAGTATTGTTTTTGTATAATAGCTGTGATCTGAATCGTATGTCTTTCTACTTTTTACAGCATGTGATAATCCTGCATTTATGAGGGGCAATTTGACTGAAGTGTCAAGAGAACAGCTTACCCTGCATTGAGGGACTGGCGTTTTCTCTATGCAAGAGAGACAGTTTTGGATTTCCACTTAGATTTATCCACAGTATCAGATTTCTGTGTTGAGAAGACTGAGCAGGATGACTGGAACTGAAGGTATGGATACTGTTTTATTCAGGAACAATTGTGCGGCAATTGTTTGTCAAGCATGGTATGTTGAATATATCGGCCGATGCATGGAGATTCATAATGCCACTGTTGTTGTGAATGTCTTGACTGTAGAGGAGTGTAATGTTGCTCAAAGGCACACACACACATTCCGACAGAGTGATGTGACCTTGGGAAGCAACAAGATCAGGACTGAGGGGGAGAGTGATGGAGAGAATAAGCTGACCCATATCAGCCACAGCAAGTACAATACTATAGAAGGCGTATAGGGGTGTAATGATACGTTTGTTTTAAAATGGATAGTTCACGCAAAAATTACAATTCTGTCATCATTTGCTCTCCTTTCGCTTGTTATGAACCTGTATGAGTGTCTTTCTTCTGTTGAACACAAAGGAAGATATACTGAAGAATGTTGGAAAAAGCATCCATTGACTTCCATAGTTATTATATATAAGGATATTATATATATATGCCATATTTTTTGTTCCCACTATGTAAGACAGTAGCTGCAGATTTTTTAAATACCTAAGACTATATTGTTTTGTTAAAAGAAAGAAATCCATAAAGGTATTGAAACACTTTAGTGTAAGTGTAAATGATGAGGAAATTGTCATTTTTGGTGAACTATCACTTTAAGATAACCTAAATACGATTCTGCTGACATACTGCTTTCAATTTGAAATATGAGTTTTAAATAACTAAAACCTCTGTGGTCAAGTTTAAATTATGGGATTTTAATGATTTGGCGGTTGTAGGGTGAAATTATAAAGATGTTTATGTGGCAGGGTTAGTAGATCAGCTTTTGAGTGACCCTGTGATAATGATGTAGCTATTTTAGCTATTTTTAACAACAGCTTAAAATATTTTTAAAAATACAGGTGAATGTTTGTTAAATATTTGGGTCGAAGGCTAAGGACTGCTGGTTAAATTCTTCACATCTTATTTCACACCGTCAAGTAGTCTTTCAACAATACATGTAGTATTTTACAGGGATGGTTCATTCAAAAAGAACATTTTGAAAATGTGCTTTTAAAATCATCCTGTTGCAAGCATTGTTCATTTAATTTGTCTCTGTGTTTTTCTTGAACAAACCACCATGATTAAGGGTGTGTTCACACTTCTAGTTTGTTTGTCTTTGCTCTTTTATGGTCACATCCTGTGACATCATATCTTGTTTTGGTTTTTTTTTTAGATTTTTTTTTAGATGTCCTTTGTCTGTGTTTCATTCAAATTTCATTCAAACCACACCAGAGATCAGCGACCAGAGATCTGTCCGCTTCACACTTATTTAACCAAACCACACTTACCTTGTTCATAAGATGTTATGCTTTTTAAAATATTTATTTATTTATTTTAAAAAAAAATTCAAAGTTAAAAGTAGCTAAACATTCTAAACGAAATTGTTATATTCCTGTACTGACATATGGATTAGGTTCAAATAAGAATTTTAGTAAGCTACAAATAGGAAAGTGGTGCTGCAGTACATAGTAATTTTCCATCTCATTAATCTGCAGCTCATTTAATTTTTTTAGACTTATTTACACAATAATTGGACCTTTTTCATGAAATGGAGACAATGATGTTTTCCTTTTGGTACAATAAACTAAATGTATCTTCAGCTCTGTTATACATTATAAATGATCCTATAAATTACTCCAGTCAAACTGAAGTTATAAAATTCACTTTTGAATCAAATCCAAACCGCAAGGTCATGATTGGATTCCCGGTAAACACATAAAAAAGTATACCATAGCATGCAAGTCGCCTTGGATATAAACACATTTGTCAATTGCATAAATGTAATTTATTTTTTTTTTCTGCCAACATTAAGAAACTAAGTAAGTTTAAGAGCTGTCGCACATTGTAAAATATACAAAAACCCATGCCTGTGACACATATTTACTTGCTGTGACATTTTCTGCCCTTGCGATATGTAGGAGAGTTAATTTTCAACTCCTAAATACTAGAACAGACTGGTGAAAAGAATGCTGCTCACACAAGTTGCTGAAGGTACCATCGATCTTCATGTTTTGGACCGATAGAACTGGTGTGACAGCACCCCAGGGTGATCTTGGGTGTGTGTGGGGCCTGTTAAACTGCTGTTGCGTTGAATATGATTGTGTTATAGAATAGCTGTGCCAGGCATGTGCGTCACTCTGTCACTCGTCCGTTTAATTATGCATGTAGGACACAGACACATCAACACTCCACACCGGGTAAAGCTTCACACACACCACTATTCATTCATAGTACTGTGTGTGTGTCACCTTGCTGCTATGCCACTCCCACATCTGGAGGATACTGTGTTTCTGAACTAATTAAGGTCTGGGTTTGTTTACTGCTAAACTGGGTGTGGGTTTGTTTCCTGCTTAACTAGTTGTAGGGCTTGGGTTTAGTCTGGATCCATATTGACTTGTTTCTCTGTTTGCCTGTGGATTGTTGATTATGGTGTGGTTGGGATTTGGGTTTTCATGATCGTTTTTTGGCAGTGGTGTCTGTTTTCAAAGGGTAAGAAGATAAGGACAAGGTTGTAAGTCAATGATATTTAGTGTTTTCTTTGTTTGCTTGTTTTATTAAATATACATGTTTTGATACTTTTCATTCATTTTCTCATACCTTTTTTACTGACACAGCACAGCCAATCAATATAATTTTAATAAAAATAATGACTACATTTTCAATTTTGGGTGAACTATCCCTTTAATTGTTGATTAGAATTAAAATAATAAGATAAACTTCAAAACTGAAATCTCTTTTAATGAAAATTCTTGCAAAGGAGGTCCATCCATCTGTTACTAACGCAACAGCGGGTGCAGTGGACAACTCGTGTTCAATCACTGCTCTTGTGTATAGAGAAGAAACCACAGACTGGCTTATGTGTGCATGAGATGAGACAGTGTCTTAAATTTTCATTGTTTTTCCATGTAAACGTGATTGATGGATGTGCATGAACGTTTTTCACCTGCATCTTTTGGAGCGTCTCGTATATGAGCTCTGTGCTTTTAAGATATGACAAGTTAAAAGTATTTCTACTTTTACACGCAGGAGTGACACTTGTTAATGTCAGTTCCAAAGCAGTAGACCAATAAGAAGATCTTGCAGGCGGTGCAAGCTTCTGTTTAGAATAACAAGTTGGCATGACAACTGTTTTATTTGTCTACAAGGATTTTATTATTTTTTTTTTTACAATTTCTGAGCACTGCATTTGCTAAATTCTGAATGACTCCTAAGCTGTTGCACATTCCTGTACCATGACAGATCAGGATGATAACATGTACGATTACACCTCTAATGTTTTACAAAAAAATCTTTAACAGAGTTAAATCAATGCTTTTATATATCTCAATTGTTTTTTGTTTGCTTAGCATTTCCAGTGCTTCACTGTAGGTAGTGAAGACTTTCAGTCTTTCATGCGATAAAGTAGTCTTGTATCTGTTTTTTGGTTGTGTTTGTGATTCACCTTTTAGATGAGTAGTTTGGTTCATGAGCCGTAATGCATTTTCAAAAATCCTTTGTTGAAAATAATCTCAGGATCTAGGCTGCTAATAAAAAGGCAGGTCACCGTTGCACTCTATTGAGGAATTTTTTGCATTCCAATTGCGAAATGAAACCAAAGCTGATGAATAAGTGGGCGGTCACTATTTCACTCTCTTAACAGCTGAACTTATTATGGAGTGCTGTTGTACCGCAGTATGAGGCGTCATGTGTGTGGAAGTAAGCTGAATAAAGAGGATTACAGCTGGCTGTTATTCTCTCTGTTTGAGGCCCATCTTAAGCCACTACCAGACTCAAACCATCTCAGTTTAACAAACCTGAAGCTCTGGCTGTTTATTTATACTCATTTCATACATCCTGATGCTGTTTTTGAAACGTTTGACATGTTTGTTTACTCACAGCAGTTAAAAAAATTAGTATTGCAAATTTGATAAAGAAAATATAAAGTTGTTTAGGATGGTGGTAATGCACCGTGTCATCTAATGATGTAATTCTAAGTTATGTTCCTGAAAATGACTCAACATCCTCTGCCAAAATCATGCATCATAATCCAAACAAGAGCACACCCTGTTGTCATTGTGTGAATCCGTGCCATTGAGGTGAATGAGCGTAGTGTATAATCTGTACTGTGTGTTATCCGAGCCCTGTCTGACAACCATTTTTTTTTCTCCACAGCCAACCCTGAACTGCTGTAAGCCAGTGGAGGCCAGGCTGGACTAATGGTAGGAGGCACTGTTTTTCTCTCTAAACCTTTTTAACTTATCATATTTGTCTTTCAACATCTATTGTGGTATTGTCATAAAGAGATTGCTATGTCACTCTAAACTAATTCAAGCATGTCTAAAACAAATAAGCTGGAATGAGTTGAAAATGGGTTGTGTTTTATGGATAAATGATTTGTTGAGTAGCCGTCTGGGGTTGTGGAATTGCCTCGGCTCCACTGAGGGTTTGTCATCTCGCCCAAGTTCACTTCTCTGTTTAACAACGCCAAACCCATCACTCAACACTTCACACCTTCACACCTTAGCTTCAAGTTAGGGCTGCACGATTAATTAAAATACACTTGCGATTGTGATGAATATGTTTCAGAGCAAAGCATGGCACTGTGACATGACATGTGAACGGCTCAATATCTTCTATTGTTTTCTGTTGAGTTTAAGTTGCATGTTAGGGTATGGTTAACAGGTAAGTTGCATTTGGTAACACAAATTGTCCCAAACATATTTAAAGACTTAAAAAAAAAATTCAATGTAATGCTTAAAAGGATAGTTCACCCACAAATGAAAATTCTGCCGTCATTTACTCACCTTTGACATTTTTGGTCTGTTAAAGATATGTTGTAGAATGCTGGGAACCTGTAAACACTGACATCCATAGTAGGAAAAACAAATACTATGGAAGTCATTGGTTACAGGTTTCCAACTTTCTTTAATGTATCTTCTTTTCAAGATATCCTCTTCATAAAACCACTTAAACTGGTTTGGAACACATGAAGGGTGAGTAAATGATGACAGAATGTTTTTAGGTAAACTATGCCTTTTATGAGACGGTCTAGTGGTTTGATTTTTGAAAAAGGACATCCAAGAAAATATTAATTAGATTTTTGTACCTATCCAGTCGTGTAGCCCTATTTTGCATATATGCTTTTGGCCTTATCCAAAGGGGAGCTTGTAAGGATTATTTTGGGAATTTCTGCAATGATTTCCAAAAAAGGGTCTGAAATTGTGTAACTAAATCTGTTGCACAAGAAGTGTTCTCATAACAAAGACCCTTCTGGCATTTCAGAAATTAGCACCCTCATGTTTGCTTTTTGTAGTTCTGTCATACCTCATTTGCTTGGCAAAACCCATGGCTGTAGATTTCTAGTACCTGTCAATAGTGATATTGCTAATGTAGTTTTAGTTGGTTGGCTCAGAACCAGCGAGGTGTGGCTTATTTAATCCGTGACCTCTGCCTTCACTCTCATTAATATATTGGCGAGTCGTGATCCCGAATGGCAATGCAATCTACCTACAAAGGGCTAAAGTAAAAAAAAAAAAAAAAGTCAGCTTCATCTACTTGCCTCTGAGCCATCCAATGTGCTGCTTTTGTGATGTAGTTGTAGCTTGTGTTTCATCGCTCACAGCTGCATGACATAATCCATTTTATTTTCCTTCTGTGGTAGACGAGCATGACTTTGCGCCAAACCACAGATGCATGTACGCTCTCAGAGTCCACCTGACTGCTGCCACCCTCTGCTTCCTGGCTTTTGAAACAGCCTATCAGGGGGCTGGTGGAGGCGGGGCTTAGCTAGACCCCTGTGCTGACCCTCTGAGTGAGACTGGCGCCTCCTGATGGACCAGGGTGGTAGCGAGCAGCCTGGGGCGGAGGAGCCAGACTCTGGGGGTCGAGCAGAGCGGGAGGTGAGCAGGAGGGCTTCCGAGCCTGATCACGGCCTGTCCAAAATTACCCATAATGCCTTGGAGAACATGGGCGCACTGGGCCACGGCCTGAAGCACTTCTTCCAACCCCAGCGCAGGCGTTCATCTGTCTCGCCACACGACTACTCCTCTTCCTCCACAGTCCACATCCTTGAGCCCCCTGAAGCGGGGCCAGAGTTGGGGGAAGCGCCAGGCATCCCGGTCACCCCTAACTCTGACCCCCACACTTCCGCCCCCCCTGCAGCTTTGAGCCGCGTGCTGCAGCAGATTCGAGGCCCCCCCATGATGAAGAGAGGGACCAGCCTGCAGAGCCGCCGCAGCAAGGCAGGGGGGGTAGGGGAGGCCCCCCAGAAAGGCAGTCCCCAGATCCACAGGCGCAGTACCCAGGACCCGTTGCTGCAGGCAGGACGGCCACGCTCTTCCTCTACCACCGATACGCCCAGCAGCCCAGCTTTGGTGGACATGTTGCTGACCTCAGGGTACCACTCCACTGAGGAGGCTGATCGGGTGAGTGTCATATGGTGCACTTCACACGTGTAGTCTACCGTGATCACTGATCATCATTGCCAGCTATCGTCATCCACAGTTTCAGTAATAAAGAAATTTTGGACAAAAATTTGGGTATTGGACACTATAAACCTTTTCATTTAGTTATATTATTATATTTTGTTGCCGTTATTTTACATTTCAATATTTTGTGTTCTGACAATTGGTATTCTTTTGTTTGTCATTTGTAAAATGACTTTGCTTATTATACATTTTTCATTAACAATAGGTTAAAAATTATAAACCAGTCAGTATTATTTCTTTAGTGTAAAATAATTTGGAAAAAACATTATGAAACTAATATTATATAAAATATAATAATAAATCATTTCAAATGCATTAATTTTTTAAATGTTTTAAATAAGGAATTTTACAATTACAAGAGTACATTTGGCCTAACCAGTGCCAAAAAAAAAAAAAAATCCCATCATGCCTTGCACGTACTAGATGATGTGAGCAGTATTCAAAAGAAGGTGATAGCCGCTTGTTTGAAAGTGATGGGAAGACAGAGTTGAATTGAACAGCAATCTGTGCAGATGGCAATCTGTTGCCTGCTACGTGTGTCTGAAAGAAACCTCCAGGATAGATGGATGAGTTGATAGCGTTCACAGGTCAGGAAGCTTGTGTAGCAGGTCACCATGTTCTCTAAGCCTTGCTATATTTAGCCAGGTCTTTGGATGCACTTCAGTTCAGAGCACTTCTGCAGGCAGCATTATGTCAAATTCAATGCCTTCTTTCTCTCTTTCTAACCAGGATGTAGGATCAGGATAGCTGTTTGCTTTCATGTGACCTCAAGGATACAGTCAAGGTTAAATTTGCTCTTGCAGGACAGGTGCAGCAACTTTATTTAGAACCGCAGTTCAGATTGTTGAAAAACCAGTTACACTTCTGCAAAAATTTTCTGCTACTACTCACTCAAAATAGCAATCAGGATTCATTTACCAGGAAAAATGTTGACCAAGACTACTGGATTAAGTCTCTAGGGGGTCATTATGCTTCCAGTTCATAGTACTATGCTTTTAAGCATGCCTTTTTCAACAGCTAAGCATTTCCACCAGACACACTAAATTGTCTGGGTGACTGCCAAAGTGCTTCATCTCACCTGTTGTTGGAGAACTAAGTGGCACCATCGAGAAAGTTCCTCTCTCATGGGAGTTTCCAAACATAAGCTCTACATTTATTTCAAGATAACCTGGGAAGCTGTCTGCAAAAATCCAGAAAATATAACGAAATGTATATTTTTCAAAATCGTACTTCTCTACTAGTTTCTATTTTTAAAGTTGAAAAATATTGGTTTTCCCCATCTGCTAGCCTCTAAATGTAATTACACTGTAGTTTCACAGCTTACTTGGTTGTTAGTGAAACTAGAGGCCAATGTACAGAGTTAGCTTAGCTCCATAAGAGGCTTTAACACCTTTGTTAATCAAACAGAACTGATTCCTGGATAAACGGGCAGAAAATCCTCTTTTGACCAGTTAGGTGTGAAAAAGGCATTGCAAGTCAGCTGTAACATCTCAAACTGATATCATCTGGACCTTATCAAATGAGCTGTCAACCACATGATCAGTTTACCAAGTTTTTCCTGTGACCACATAGCTGAGAAAGCTATCCGTGTTTTGTATCTTGTGTTGTAATGGGGTACTCATCATTGGCAGTAAACATCTGATCGTATTGGCAAATTAATCATTTGTTAATCATGATTAAACAATGCTGCTGGCTCTCTTAGTGAGTTTATAAAGACTCTGATGGATTCTTGGATTGTCCACAGCTGTTTATCTAAGATCAGTGAAGGCCATATCACTGATAATCTGGTTTCAACTTGGCTGTCAATAGGTGTTCAGAGTTCAGTTTTTTGCAAGGTTGCACTGAAGAATTCACACAATCAAAGCGTATTGATTAAATTCTTTGGTTATTTAAAAGCACATTCTAAAGAAACTTAATTTATTTATTTTTTCCTTTAATATTGGTAACCTTTTTTTTAAAGTTTTAATTAATGATGAGGTGCAATGTGCCATTCTTTATCAGTAAATGCCCTGCATTATCTCAGAATTTTGAGGGCTATGTCATAGTACAGAGGTCCAAACTGTTAACGTCACCTGAGTGTAGTCACTCGCATACAGTAGTTTAAATGTGGCACGTCTTTCAAGATGGAACGTATTGAAAGTGCACCGACATTAATGGTAACATTGTTTTTATTCTTGTTAGAGAATCTAGTTCAGAAACTTACTTAAAAAAAAAAATTGTGACTAATATCTGACTTGGTCATCATCACAGTTCAGTACATTTTAGTGCATAACAATATCACAATTGGATCTAATAAAACTGCGTCACTCTTTTACAGTAAAGGAAAATAATTTATTTTTAATTAAAATTATTATAAACAATTTGGTTATTACCAGTAAATAGCTTTATTTTAAGGTTAGACATATGCCGATGTTCTATAATTCAATATATTGTGGTAATGAACATGCAGGATATTGGTAGTGTGGCGGCAATTCAAAAGATCATGAATGATTTGTTGTTATTTAAACTTTTTAGAGTGCCTATTAAGAATATTGACATTCTATTTGCGGTGGTGTTCCTAACTTAATTGGTTCGTTGAATTGTTCAAACATTAACATTTTTACGTTAAACTGACCTACTACATGATAAAATATTGATTGAAAATACTATTGATTATTTATAGAGCTGTTGTACATTAACATCGCAATAAGGCTCCAGTCGTAATTTGATTAAAAGTCAATCTTTTTATTAAATGTATTTAATAACAAATAAAATTCTGTTGTATTTTTTTTACTAATTAACATAGTAACTGTAATAAATATGGATTTTTTTTTATTTTTTTATCTTTTACTGATGAGAGAATTTATTGTTAAGGGTTTCATTTTCTACTTTATATACAATAAAGCAATATACTAACTCTTTTTTGGCAATTATACCTGTTAAAGTAACATTTTTGCAGTTTATGTCAATATCGTGATAAAAACTTCAGCTTTTATAAAAATAGGACCGTAATTAGGCTTATGATTGTATAAAATCGTCTTGTTGTGATTAATTGCTGAAGCTTTTATCACGATATTGACATAAACTGCAAAAATGTTGCTTTAACAGGTATAATTGTAAAAAATAGTTAGTGTATTGCTTTATTGTATATAAAGTTTTATATTGAGGTTAGACATAAGCCAATGTTCAATAATTCAGTAGATTGTGGTAACGAACATATTAAAAATTCTATTATATATACTGTATATAAAATTCTATTTCTATCATATATTTCTATTTCTATATATGTATGCATGTATGTATGTATGTATGTAT
>CAIGQW010014353.1:976120-1014691 GCA_903798125.1 Danio choprae | reverse complement strand
ATTATCAGGATTTGAGATTACTTATATCGTGATGAAAGTTTTATCATATCACCTAGCCCTAAATGGAATGTGTTTGGTGTAGATGTCTGCTTATCTTAGTGAGATCAAACAGGGCTTTAAAGTGATTCTTAGGACACGTGCGGTATAGAACAGTCATGTACTTTGTCAGAAAGCAAAATTTGGAGCTTTATGGTGTTTGTAAGAGCTTACTGAAATATTGGATTAGCAACCATTGATGATGTTAGTTGCTAGGTCTCTCCACAAACCTGTTGAGCTACTTTGCTGCATACAGTCTTAATTCCGCTAAAGGCTGGAATGCACTACATGACTTTTGCCAAAGACTGTAGATATGCATAGACGGTTTACGTGAAACCATCAGTATGGTTCTTTGAGGGAGGGGTTGTTACGGCAAGCCCTGTAATTTGGAGATTACCATGTATCTACATTGATTTTTACACAAAATAAGACATCTCAGCACATTTCCTGTCTTTCACTTGTCTTCCAGTCTTTGCTTCAAGTTTTGTTGATGTTCTTCCAAAATTTCTAACCGCGTTTTATTTTTACCATTGAAACCATCTCCATCAATAAGGAGATTGGTGTTGTGTTAATTACATGTTTTAAATATAATTAGGGCTGAAGCAACAACACTAATGGGGCAGGTCACTTCAGATTTTGTAGCTGATTTAAAATTTGTAATTTAATTGCGAGATTTCAGGATTTCCCCCATTCATTTAGATTCATTTGTTTTTGGGTAAACTGCTTGGTCTTGGTGTTGCAAATATGGCTGCTGACTGAACAGACTTTCCTTGAACGGGACTTTGCTTGTGCCCATAATTTTGCTACATGTTGCTGTCTTAAGTGGTCAACTCAAGAAAGTTGCCAAAAGTCAGAGCCTGCAGATTTCAGGTGGTGGGCTGTAAACTAATTTTGTCAGTGATTATTTCTTTTAGACATGTTTGATATTTTGAGCTGATATTATAACAAGTAATATTTTAAACTGTCATGTTTCTCTTAGCATGTAACTGCTTGAGTTAATTGTGTTCAAAATGACTGACAGATTTTGCATATTGAAAATGTACAAATATACAAATCCTAATATACATATCACACTGGCTTTTGATAACCTTATATTAATGTACATTAAAAAGCTATAAAAGGTAACTACAGATAGTAAATTGTGCTGTTATTCATGATGATGATGATGATGATGATGGTGGTGGTGGTGGTGGTGGTGGTGGTTTAGTGCGGATGCTCCGATGATACATCTGAGGCAATCAACAAGCCATTGTATTGGTCTTAGTTAACTAGTCTGAGAAGATGAGTCAGTCCCAGGCACCCACAGCTCTTGCTGACAGTGTCAGTGCCAAAGGAATGTGAAACATGTAGACTCACTGGCCACTTTATTAGGTACACCTTGTTAGTGCTGAGTTGAACCACTCCCTGCTTTTAAAACAGCCTTAATCCTTTGTGACATAGATTTAGCAAAGTGCTAGAAACATTTTGGTCAATATAGAGATGATAGCATAGCATCATACAATTGCTGCAGGGTTGTTCACTGCAAATGATGTGTGAATATCCCTTTCCAGGCACACCCCAAAGGTGTGAATTAGAACCTGGTTTGACTTTCGAGCCATTTGACTATAGTGAACTCACTTATGTTTAAGATGATTTCATATTTGTGACGGGCTGTCTTGTCCTGGTGAAAGGGGCATCAAAGGATGTGTTCATAGAAGATCAGCAACAATACACAGGCTGTGGAGTTTAAACAATGCTCAGTTGGTACTAACGGCTCCCAAGTGTCTCATGAAAATATCTTCATCAGCATTGTGTAAGCAGCAGCCTTAACCATTAATACAAGGCTGGATACTTTTTTATGTTGTTTGGACCTAAATCTGACCATACCATTTGAATATAAAGTATCATTTGAGACTCATCAGTCCAGGCCACAATTTTACAATCTTCTTGTCCAATTTTATTAAACCTACTGTATCCCAATCTAATCCCAGTTCTACCCCCTAGCTCTTCCCCTTAACCGTACTCTTCATTTCGTGCATTCATGTAACAGGGTAGGGGTGTCCCAATTCTTTTTAGCGTGGAGTTGCAGGGGTAAGGGCAAGGGCAAGGACCCTATAGCTCTTCAAACTGAGATTTTTCAGGACCACACTACAAACAAAGGGGAACGAGAGTTTTCGCTGACTACAAAAGCTACAGCAGGAACATGTGACCAAAACCCAGCAAGGAGACCCACAAATGTAAAAAAAAAAGCCCATTAATAAGGTTATTGTTTTTATTATAATTTTTTTTTTACTAAAACAAGTATCTGATTTATTACATTCATAATGATGTTAAAGTGGTACAGTCAGGATCTTCAAAGAAACATTTTGAAAAAATAAGTGATAACGATAGTGCCTGAATATCCTCTGAAAAATATTAAAATATTTTAAATTCTTATAACATTATTCGATGACTTGACAGAATAGGCCAGTCTGTCAAAAAGGTCTGGTGGCTGTGAAAATGGTTTTTACAACACGTCTGGTATAATGCTAGTGTTGTTTTCTTGTGGTTACATCCATGAATATGAGCAAATACAAAGTGAACAAAACCTCACAGACTCACCATTTCTTTACCTTTTATATAAACTTCTTCAGCCAGGATAAAGAAGTGAGCTACATGAATAAATGAAGACTAAGCAAAAATATAAACACATGACTTCTCTTTTGACACAGGGGAAAAGTGCTGGAGATAGTTGGGAATAGTGGTGATGTTTCAGATACTATTTGGCTTAAACTTTTATTGTACTTCATCTTTTAACTCAAAAAGAATAACTAAAGACTTTGGTCCCAATCGGTAATGAAAAATCGAGATACAGTAGCATTTCCTGCTTGCTTTTTGAGCGGTGTTGGATTTTTAAACACTGCTGACTGGTCTTTGTCTTCACGCACTCAGCAGAAATGTATGTAACGATCACATACAGAAATGTACATGATGCGGCTTCATAGCGCATTCATTTCAATGGCTGTTTGTAGCTTTGCCGACCAAAGCGCGCAAATGCATTGGAGCGCCCCGTTTATAAGCTTGCGTGCACACCGCAGTCAAAATTCAAAAGCACACACATGTTCCGAGTCTTGTGTGAAAGCCATACAAACACGAGACAGTTGCTTCAGTGAATGCTTTTTCAGAGCTATAACCAACTTCTGCTTGATTAGATCGGATTACATACATTTTATTAATCCCCAATGGGTAATTAAATTGTCATGGCAGCTCAATATAGTCAATACATGTAATTTTTGTTAAAACTTTTTTATGTTAAATGACAATATTTATCTCAGATGTATGTTTTTTTTTACCTTGTTGCCTTGCATTCAGGGACTGTCTTCTACAAGAAGGACTCAGTGCAGCCTTTTGTAATGTTGCTGTCTGTGTTTTGGAAGCATGCCTATAGTGCCTTAAAAGGTTGTCTGGTAGGCGGCTCACTAGCTTTTGAAACAGAGCTTCGGTATCACTGTCTCCCTGTTACTGATTTTTCTTCCTAGCACATTTGACCAGATTTCAAGCATAAAAGCAGATTTGCATTATGGAAGGTTTTAGTCTTTTTCCACTTCAAGTAACAGTGATTTTTCAAGTCACACACAAGTGTATATGAAGATAAAAACCAATCCAGACAGAAGACTTCTGCTGGGCTCTCACCAAAGGTGAATTAAGTATTTGCATGAGTAGATTAAATACAAAGTCAATGCAAACACATGAATAGAGGCAAATTTCTGGTGGTGATGCGAATAATGCATAATATGCAACACGTTTGCTGCGAATACGCAGAATTTGTCCCAGTTGTTTCTTCCTTGTAATTTCAAAAAAATCAATTTGTGTGAGGTGAAAAAATTCTGCGAGTAATATAAATACAATTTCAATTGATGAAAACAATTTACTGCACTGTTATTTCAGGTAACCGGTGGCCTGTCCAGTATCTCTCAGGCCACTCACTCAGCTGCAGGAGCAGTCGTGTCCAAACCTCGCGAGTTTGCCTCTCTAATTCGCAACAAGTTAGGAAGTGCAGAAAACATCCCTGCCCTAAAAGACTCCCTGGATGAACAGCAAGGGGACGAGCCAGTATCAAGTACAGGAGTGGCAGGCACTAGGACCCCAGGACCGGGGCAGCTGCAATCCAGCCCAAAATATGGCAGCGAGGACGACTGCTCCAGTGCTACATCAGGGTCAGCGGGAGCAAACAGCACCACGGGGGCTCCCGGAGGGCCTCCCAGCTCAAAGGGAAACACACTGGAGCATGGCCAGGGCTCTGGCTTCGACACACTGCTGCACGAGATTCAGGAGCTGAAGGACAACCAGAGTCGACTAGAAGAATCCTTTGATAACCTGAAGAGTCACTATCAGAGAGACTACACCGAAATCATGCAGGCCTTGCAGGAGGAGAGATTCAGGTACAGGTTACTATAGAAACTGATTCTGCTGGCACTGATGCGTGGTCTGTGTTGGATTCTATTAGGGCTGCACAATATATCATCTTAGCATCAACATTGTAGGCTGTTACTGTTTAATCACTGTTTACGGTATTATCATGATATTGACCTACGCTGCAAAAAAATGACTTTAAGAGGTATAATAACAAAGTTCACCCAAAAATGAAAGTTCTGTCATTTTACTCATTTACTCACCCTTTACTTGTTCCAAACCTGCCTGAGTTTCATTCTTCTTTTTAACACAAAGTAGTTTTTTTGTAACCATTTACTTAGTATAGAACTTATAATGATTTAAAAACCATGTAAAGGTGAGTAAATTGCATATTTTGGGCAAACTATCCCTTTAATGCCCTATAAATTGTCACAGAACTTTCAATCAATTTTTTCAGCATGTAGTAGGCCACATTATTAGCATGTTAAATTAATAATTCTGAATAAATAATTATTCACTGTATTTCGACCGGCCCACGATATCATTAATGTACATGTTCAGCACACTTGATGAATATTGGCATATGTATACAACATTGTAATATGCACGAGAGTCACATGACAGGATGTACAACCAGGCACCGCAGTTTAAAACTCTTCTGGTTTTAAAGGCCTGTGACTGTGTAAACATTCCATGTGAGTTTAAAGCATTCAGGCAAAAGAAATGATAATACTTGTAGAACAAAGATTAATTGTATTTTATGAACACAGAAGACTACACAGGGTTTGACTTTTCATTATTTAATTTTTGTACCTGAATACTGTTACGGGACATTCACACAGAATGCGCTTTTCCATTTCAGTGTGCTACTTTTTCATAGTTTTTTTTATGTAAACATGTGCTTAATAGCCATTAGTGCCACGGTTTTAGTAGGCTGTGTCGAGTTCAGAGAGTTAAATCGAATGAATTTCAGCTTTTACACGCAGCGCTGCTCATCAATGTCAGTTTCTAACCAGTGGACCAATCAGAAGACCTCAGAGGCGGAGCTTGCTTTGTGATATTTGTTTACAGTAAGATACAGTTTTAGATGCAAAGATGCGTTCTGTGTGAATGACCTCTTTCATTTATTTACTTATTTTTTATCTTAAGTTCTAATGTGTTTGTCTATGCTTGGAATTCATCAACTATTTATTTCTTAGAAAACAATTTTATCTTTGTTCTACTGTATTTTAATCTGCGCTTGTTTCATTATTTATTTATTTTAAAATACATTTTTATCATATTTCTACTTTATGCTTGAAATTTATTTATCGTTTATATTTATTTGTTTGTTTTTAACACATTTTATCTTTATTCTTTATCAATGCTTGTATTTTGTTTATTATATTTACTGCTGGTACACTCCTCTGCAAAATAACCCAATTTATTCTATCCAGATAGAGCTATTCAAGTCATCTGGTAAAAATTGGTTTCATATTGTATTATATATTGCTGAAAAGTTAAATATTGTAATCTCTGGGTTTTTTTTTCAATATCGAGCAGCTCTAGTTTGTATTGATATTGAAGGTTTCACTGTCAAAACAGCTTGCATGCTTAGAAACTGACAGAAAAGACTACAATGTTCTAGTGTTTTAGCCTCTTTTCTCATGTTTTTTTGCTGTTATTTTAACTTGTTTTTGTATGTTCACATTGTAGGTGTGAGCGTCTGGAGGAGCAGTTGAATGATTTAACAGAACTGCATCAAAATGAGATTCTCAACTTGAAGCAGGAGCTGGCCAGCATGGAGGAGAAGATCGCTTACCAGTCTTATGAACGAGCTAGAGACATACAGGTACATGCAGGTTATACATACATATATGATATAATATTTAGTATTTATGCCCTCTTGTCAATTTATTATAATATTTTTTGACTAGATTTTTTTTCCTCAACTATAGGAATATAGTTGGAAATATAGGAACTATAGGAAATATATTTCAGGTAGCTAAGGTGACGTTTTTTATGTATTATATTAATTAATATTTTATTTCATCTTTATTTAATTTAACAAAAAATATATTTAATCCATAATTATGAAAATTATTTGTTTAGTTATAACTAATAATAACATTGTTTAACACACACATTAAAAATGGACTATAAATATATTTAGGGCAAAAATAAATCAAATACTTGGCTAATATATTCCAATTTACTTAGGAATGTTTTAGGGAATAAATTTACATTCTGAGCATATCTGTTTCATAATGTTTTCCCCATTTTGTTATGGTATGATCCACTAGTGTTCTGGACAAGATTATAGTTGTGCAGTGCGGTTTTCAATATATTAACGTTATATTATTTAACATATTAGCTTTTTTACATATGAACATTATTATCATGTTATTATTGATGATATTAATGTATCATAGTTTATTGTTGTAGATATTAATATTTTATATAAAATACTTATTGGTTGATTGGTCTTGTCCTAACGTAACTTCATCCTGCATTCTTAGTTTTTTTTATTCGTCCTAGGTGATTTACTATTACCAAGTAGCTTTTAAGTGAAACTGGAGAATGCTAATGCTGAGATTTCAGAGAGTAAACAACATTAACTGTAATTATTAAGCTGTTTTGTATTGATCTGATGGGCAACTTTTAGTTTTCTAATTAAATTTTAAAATCCATATATGACTCACTTATATTTAATGTTACGTTGCAGCTAAAATGTACATGTTCTGCCCTGTTACCCCTTACCAGCGTTCAAGTCTTGCATTAACTTTAATGGAAGTTGTGTATTAGCCATTCGTGTATGATTTCTGCATTTCACCCCCATAGTTGCAATCATTCGTGAAGCAGCCATTACCATTTAAGAGGATGGAAAAATGCCATGGAAAAATGAATGAATAATGAATGTAAAAATTCATCCACACAAAACAAATGGTCACCACTACATCTGAAAGAAAAACATCTCCTCAGGCTGTTCAAAGTAAATCATTACATAATTCTAAAATGTTTATTTTGGGCATGATTCATACCTGTCTTTTTTAGCATTTGAAAACTCTTTGATGGTCACGTTGTGCTCAGTTTTATTAATCTGCATCTTATTTAAAAAGTATGATCTAAACTTTATGCAGCTCCTGTACTACTCGTTATTCAAAATGAATGACCTCTGGTATGTCGTTTCGCATATCTAGTAAAAATGGCTTTATCATAAACTGTTAATGAGATTTTTTTTCTGTTGAAAATGAAGCCAAAAAGTCCAGTGTAATTTGGTGACGATGACATGATTTGAGGTGGATCTGCATATCAAAATTTGGCCCAAACTCCCACAGACCCAATTATAAGTACATAATTTCAGGTCTTTGCACACCATGTACGAAATTAGCTTTTTTCCCCCATATTTGTTATCCTAATAATTTGTTATCTGTGAACATACATTAACGTAACCACCTTAAGCCTTGTGTGGTGTTGGGGGATGTTTTCATCCCCTCAGGAGTGAATTTAATTTTTAATTTGGCCACAACTTTCTCTGTTTCAGTAAATGGACTTTATTGTGACAAATCTTATTTTGACATATTTTGAGGAAAATGCTTGGAAAGTTTTCACAACTTCAACAATACACTCTGGGCAAGTGTACTACCCTTTCGTTATGTTCGTGGCTGTTTTTGCTCCATTGACTTCCATTATAATGACATTTTTTTATTTTCAACAGTAAAAATGACACAATTTACCTCTTCCCAACAGGCAAAACCACCAACAATCAAGAATGCATGATTATATGCTGTCATGGCTTTACAATCAAAAAAATTCATTATAATGAATATCAATGGGGCACAAGTAGCCACAAACATAACGAAATAGTAGTAAAACACAAAAGTACACAAGGCATAAATATAAGTAGCTTCCCAACCATCTTTGGGAAAGAATTTTGGTTTGGCTCGCATCTCTTTTGTTGGCATGTAGAAGGCTGGGATTTTGACCTGTACCGCATCCAGCCACCAGGAGGCGCACAAAATGTTTTGGTTTCACATTTCAGGACAGGTGTTGCACGCTCAGGTTTTGCTCACAACCCTTTTCTCACTCTGCTTTCTGCAGGAGGCACTAGAGGCCTGTCAAACGCGCATTTCTAAGATGGAGCTTCAACAGCAGCAGCAACAGGTGGTTCAGTTGGAAGGTTTGGAAAATGCCACAGCACGCACTTTACTCGGCAAACTCATCAACGTGCTGCTGGCCGTCATGGCGGTCCTCCTAGTGTTTGTCTCGACGGTCGCAAACTGTGTAGTTCCACTGATGAAAACACGTAGCCGCACGCTTTCCACATTGCTCCTTGTACTAATCTTGGCTTTTCTGTGGCGGAATTGGGAAGCCATGTCGCAGTACCTTGACCGATTTTTGCTGCACCCTAGATGACCTGCAGGGGCGCTGCTGTTGCTATGGTTTCACGAAGGGACTAGAGGGCGGAGACTTTGAGTCAAAGATGGAGACTAACACTGCCTCAGTTGCACTTAGTACAGAGGGACGCGGCACAAAATCCTACAACCTCTTTCTTGTTTTGTTTTTTTCACTGAAGGAGTGAATTTGTTTACATTTCGAAGATCCTTTTTGTTTTCTCCCGTCAACATAAATTGCATTGCTGAGTTTCCTTTTATTTGTTGTTGGAAATGATGCAAGTCGTGTTGTTCATTTTTTTCGTAACTATTGTTAGGATATACATTTATATGCAATTTCCTGAGTCTTGCATTGAATTGACTGGAGTGGTTTTAACATGCACTGGATGGAGATCTCTCTCCACGTTTTAATACCTTATTAACTGCTCTTTTCCCCTCCTAACTTTAAGCCGTTTCTTTAATTTTCTCTCTGTCGTCTCGCTCTTCCTCTTATGTGCATCTCTAACTCCAATGAATTTCCTGTGCTCATCGCTTCACTCTTCCCACTCAAAACCATTTGCTGCTGTTTGGATTTCACTGCAGTTGTTGCTGAATGAAGGATTGGATGGATTCTGTTGGAGAAGAGGCGTCTGGAGTTGGGTTGAACGGGCCGAGGATCTGAAACACTCTTATGCCGAGTTGGCCCCACTTCATCTCCAGCCCCGTGCCCTCAGAGTGGCACAGTCCCCGGGCATATGAACAGAATGAACATACTTGAAGAGCTAGAAACGCTCAAAGACTCTCAGTGCTTCCGTACTGTTTCTTATAGCGACAATGAAATAGTCCTTTTTAGTTTTATTTTTTATTTTTTAAAATGAAATAATAAATGCTGTTTTAAAAATGCACAGCTGTGTAATTGAATATTTGTGCTTCTGTATATTCTGTATATTCACCTCAAGCGCATTGAACGAGAAGCGTCTTAAAGGGGGCGGGGCATGTCAGATACTAGAGATCATTTGATTGCTTTGATTTGATGAGAAACTGAAGTATAAAGTGAAGTGAATAAAACCGTTGATCTATTTAGGCAAAAAATTGCAAGCTTTACATGTTTATATCAGTTTTATATCTTATAAACGAGAATTTTGTCAGTTTTGGAGTGCATTAGCTTATAGATATCCTAAAAACTAACAATACTGATAATAACATTTAAAAAAAAAACTTTATTTTAATTTAATGGGACCTTTAATTGCTTGATATAATGATTCAACAGTTGTAATGACAAGAAAAGACCCTCCCCAACTTCCTATGTTGCTGGTGAAAGCCTGTACACTGATTATGTGAATGACATTTTGATGAGAAAATGAATAGGATGTTCATATTTCATTCTTTTATCTTTTTTGTAGAGACAAAGAAATGTGTCTGCTGTTTTTAAAATCACTCTACATTACAGCTTATTAGGCTTTACTTTTAATATCCAGGTTTCTCGTACTGACCATGTTTGTGCTTGTCAATATACAGTACGAGAAAACTGGTTGATTTTAAGCCATCTCCGCTATTTTTTGTTTTCCGGGTTTAAAACAGGTTGTGACGTGGCAAATCTTTTAAGTACTTCCACGACGCGTCAGTGTCTCATAATTATTCATGAGACTTTCCGTTCTCCTATGAGAAGACGTTGCTGTTTATGAATTACTCATGAGAGCACATGGCGCTTTTCCACAACAGACGACGGGTCAGATTGTACATGAGAGACGCGTTCATGGGTCGCAGGTGTGTGTATCCCTGGTGTAAAGGCTCTGGCATATTTCACGGCTTCCCCCGTGATGCTGATAGAGCTAAACTTTGGCTGCAGGCAGTCGGTTGGCCATCAAACACAGACGCGTCTAAATTGTATGTGTGCAGCAAACATTTCTCTCTGCAGAGCTACGAGAACTGGAAAATGGTGGAGTTCGGCTTGGCTAAAGAAAGCAGTTTGCGTCTAAGCAAGGATGCTGTGCCGAGTCCCGAAGACTTTCACACCACTTCAAAAAAAGTACGTGTCTAATTTCTAACCCCACCAGTTTCGCTTGCGTTTGTCCCAGTTATACACGCGTTATGTTCCTTTTAGTTCTACAGTTAATACCCAAGTTGCACGTTTGTTTATTTCGTGTGCACAGTTAAGATTAGCATCCGTCACAGTATTAGCGTGATGCTCCACCTGTTGGACGGGATGTAATATAATTAGTGAGCTTTTGTTATTTAAAGAGCCCATATTTTTCAATATAAAAGGTCATATTTTGGTTTCGGGGGTCTCCAACAACAGACTGATATGCGTGCAAGGTCAAGAAACACTTTCATTGTCTTATAATATGCATTTATTTTTACCTAATTATCCCAGCGACTCTCATATGATTCGTTCTGCGATTAATTTGTTCCCAAACCACTCCTTAACGTGAAGCTAATCTGCGCTGATTGGACTGATGACCCAGTCTGTTGTGATTGGTCGACTGCGTTCAGCGCGAGATGGAGAGAAATGCCCACCATGGCTATGAAGTAGCACACAGAGTATGTGAGAGCCCAATGCAGTTAAACACCAGCATATTACTCTACTCTTAAAACTAACCCCCAAGTAATAACAACGACACACATTCAGTATTAATCTACACAGTGGCAAAAGTTGAACTATTTTGAAAATTGACCGCGCCACGCGTGTATGAACAGCTGATGGTGGCCATAGCAAAGGCAAACAGCAGAGGATCAGAAACGCGTTTAAATTGATAAAGGAAGAAGCATGTGTCGCATTTTCAACGTGGTTTTGGATGCAATATGTGAATAGCCCCATACAGATTCAGCCTAAGAGATACAGTACAAGCACTGATCTATAATAGATAAGTGATTACAAGCCGTGCGGGGCGATTACAACTTATAATACACAATTAAACACATATTTTGCAAACTACACAAAATGAGGCAACAATTTTAATTACACTTACATGTTATGATCCGAGGAAGAAGAAACTGGTCCATATGAACTAACAGTAACTGACAAAGTCTGACAAAGTCCCATACATAATAGTCGTGAATCCCGCGTTGCAGCGTAGGTTATTGTATCAAAAATTGGAAAAATGACAGGAACAAACAGCAGACGGTTGGCTATACTGTGGTGTTGTTGTGAAAATGAACACTTTTATAGTTAACTTGTTACAATGAAAAGAAACAATTTTATTTATAACACAATGAAGTTCAATGCACATTTAGGTTAATCTAATCTATTCGCAACATTTAATTAAAACATTCAAGCTTGATTTTTGATTTTGTAGCTCAACAATAAAACAAGCAAGCAAAAGGTTGAGTTAAATAAGAAAAAACAATCTCTGTTGAAGGCAACCCCCTCTCCGACCCTCCCCTTCATTTTTACTCTCTTTTCAGATGAGATGGCGGCCCAAATCAAAGGCAATCGTGGGGCAACTTTGGCCCGCGTGCCCTAGTTTGGGCATCTCTGGTCTAAGAAAAACTGTGGATTCAGATATTTTCTGTACAACGCTTTAGTTTAAATCTTAGATAAACCACATCTTTCTATTTTGTGTTTTGATACATTTAGACTTATCAGCAATTTTTTATTACTGTATAATGTTTTGTGATTTCTGGATGTAGTATCATATTTTTATACCTTATAGTTAAGCCAAATTTGTGTAAAGCAATGTACACAACCAACAATGACCAATGTTTTTTATTTACACGGGTTACACACTGTTGGTTATCCAGTAAAATCATAGGTAAATTAGATTTTCAGTAGGACTCTTCTGTTCTCCAAAGATCTTTTGTCACTTCAGCAGCTGAAGGGAATATAATATTGACAAATAACACACAATATGAAACGTCACACTGAGTTGCTTCTCAAATGTCACTCAGATTAGAATTTATAATTGTCCCCTGGACATGCTGACCAGCTGTCTATATATAAAGAAGAAGTTTTTATATATATATATATATATATATATATATTCATTCATTTATTCATTCTCATTTTCATTTTGGCTTAGTCCCTTTATTAATCTGGGGTCACCACAGCGGAATGAACCGCCAACTTATCCAGCATATGTTTTACGCAGCGGATGCCCTTCCAGCTGCAACCCATCTCTGGGAAACATCCATACACACCCATTCACATTCATACACTACGGACAATTTAGCTTACCCAATTCACCTGTACTGCATGTCTTTGGACTTGTGGGGGAAACCGGAGCACCCGGAGGAAACCCACGCCAACACGGGGAGAACATGCGAACTCCACACAGAAACGCCAACTGACCCAGCCGAGGCTCGAACCAGCGACCTTCTTGTTGTGAGGCGAATGTGCTATCCACTGCGCCACCGTGAGGCCCATATATATATATAAAGAAGAGGAACATTTAAAAGTTAATTAACTTTAAGGTGAGACGACACAGGAAAGACCAGTTTATTATTATTTTTTGTATTGTACGTGTCGATTTTAAGATTCATTCAATAATTTTCCTTCGGCTTAGTCTTTGATTTAGCAGAGGTAGCCACAGCGGAATGAACTGCCAATTTTGAGATTTCTGGGCTAAATTTTGACTATTTCAGTCTAATGGAAAGACGACAGCAGGAGTTTCTTTGTGGCATTTCATACGCTGGTATCTGTAGATTTTTTAATTGCGATTTATATTTAAAGGCTTTTCTCAAACTTTTCTTAAAATATGTTTGATTTTCTTTCACTGAGCCATAAATCATCACTTCATCAGGACTTGCATACAGCACATTTTTATTCATATTTATTTTCTAAAGGTTTTTACAGAGGGATATATTTTTACATCTTTTGTTTTATTATATACAAGACTTTATTCTACAAAACAGTTTGTGAATTATTTTGAATTATGGACTGATTAAAAAGAGATATTTAAAAAAATCCTGTCAGTAAAAACATTTGTCTAGACTAAACCAAAAAAAATACAAATTTTCATTCAATGTTCAGATTTGAATGCTAGAAATGTATGCAAATTAGTATTGTGCCTTATTT
Organism: Danio choprae; assembly: GCA_903798125.1. Taxonomy (NCBI): domain Eukaryota; kingdom Metazoa; phylum Chordata; class Actinopteri; order Cypriniformes; family Danionidae; genus Danio; species Danio choprae. The sequence goes on along the minus strand of CAIGQW010014353.1, from coordinate 1,000,918 downwards.
GCATATTTAAACTACATTTTAGAAAACCTGTAATACAAAAAATGTTTGGAATTGGTATTGCAACCAATCAACTATCTATTGGCCTAGACACATGGAGTTTTGATTCAATAAGCTTTTATTTTCTTTTTTACAACAACTTCAGCTTTTCCCAAATTTGCTCAAACAGCATTTTATCACAGTCATCATCATAATCATCTGATATAATATTCGCTTGCATGATTTGGAATAATAGACTTGTTTCCCCTTATAAAAACAATGGGTATCACTTTATTTTGATAGCCTCTTTAATGCATTTTGTTGAATTTAGGTTAAACTGCATCTACATGCCGACTAATTCTCAATAGATTATAAGTAGACTATTAGGTTGAGGTTAGTGTAAGTTGACATGTACTTGCAAAGTTTCTTATAGTCAGTTAAATGTTGAAGGAGCAGTATCAGCAGATATTAAGCAAACAGTCTACTAATACTCAAATGAGAAGTAATTGGCATGTAGTTGCAATGCAACTTTTAGTCAACAAAATGTGCAATAGGGACCATCAAAATAAAGTGTTACCAAACAATGTAAAAAGTGTAATTGCTGCATTTATTGTAGAACCACAGTTTTACACTATTCAACCATCAAAACCACAGCATGGTTGTGTACGGAAAGAAAAAGTAAATCACGCTTGGTGATTTCCTCAGGATTTCTTTCATATAGAAATCGTGACACTATAGAAACTGGCACATATTTTTAGCAATAACATAATAAATACAACAACATTAAACAGTATAAAAACTTAAACTATTACATGCAAATATGCAACATAAATATCCCGATAGCCGCTGTTTAATTCATAATGTGGATGCAAAAAAAAACTAAAATTATTCTATGCGCTCATACGACGTACATGTCAAATCCAGACAGGAAAAGAGTCCATTAATCCATTGATCATTTTCCAAACACACTTCCAGATGGAGGTTTGGGTTTCTCAATCACTGTCTCGTTTCCAGATCGTACTCCGCTGAAAACAGATGGTGCCACCTTCCCCATACGCTCTACACACCAGACAAAGCATGTTATGCTGAGCACTGTATAATACAATTTAGTTTAAGCCCTTTTCTTTATTATCAGGTCAGAATAAGTGTTTAAGTTTTACATAAATATATCTGTTAGACTGTATGGCAATGGAACATCAATTCAACATTTTCAAACCTTAAAGCTGACACTTTCATTTAATATTTGTACTATATATAATAAATGTTATGTGTACAACAAAATGAGATGCCTCAACTTTGACCATCACACAGTATTACCTTATCAATGATCAATTATTTACCCAAACTTGATGTAAATGAAGACAAACTCACCACACTCCGCCATCACTTCATACGTTTTGCTCTTGACCTCCCCCTTTAGCCCCAGTTTACGGCGGGCTCCTTTCAGGTCCTCTTCTTTTACAACCGGCCGCTTCTTTTTCTTAACCTCCGGCTGATGGAAATATCATTTCAGAAAATAAAACATTATACATAAGTTCATCTCTCATCTGCACATCGTATGTAAACATATCTTCATACCTGTGACATTTTGGCTAAGTTGATTCCTCGCGTACTTTTCTTTTCGACTGGGCTCTTTTATAGGCTACCCTTGTTACCGGTTCAGCCTGACCCCCTTCTCCCTTATCATTATATATTATTAGCTCTGCTGTCAGGGACAGAAAGCCTCTTTCACGGCATGACCACTATGAACAGCTGAACACATTACAAACAAAACATCCTACTGCTGATTCCCCCATTTATCATGTTTAAATATATGTTGTTGCTATAAGGTTGTTTTTGGGTTTTTTTTTTAACAATAATTCATGTAATTCGTTATAACGGTGACCAATAGATGGGATAAAAACAAAGTTGTTTGTGACAAATGTGCATAATGAGGGGGATGTTAACATGCCACACAGATTATATAACCAAATCACTTTGACTTTTCTGGGGCGGTGAGTCAGGCTTTGTGAATGAGTCGACATGTGTGCTCTAATAAAAATAGACAGACAGAAACAGTTTGACTTCAGCCGGTGTGATTGTCCACTACTTTTGTTTTTCTGATACTCATTATTTGCATTATTTGATCACAATACAGTACAAAAAAGAAAATATATTATTACAATTTAAAACGACAATTATATTTTAAAATGCCATTTATTTCTGTGATTCAAAACTGAATTTTCAGCATCTGTTTCTCCAGTCTTCGCGATATTGAAATCACTTTAAAAGTGCTTATTATTATTATTATTTTTATTTTTATCATCATCCTGTATACACAGCTGTGTATTTAAAGGTTTTGTGTATTTAAGTAGGCTACGTTACTTGCTAATGTGATGCTACATTGAATTTGATAGAAAATAGCTATAAGCCAGCAGAAGATGTAAAGATTGGTAATACCCTAACCCATACTTTAACAGTCTGTAACTCGTACATGGTGCTGATAAATGTAAGAATGTTTTTGCTATTAATAAAGGCCCATGTCAAGTTATTCTGATTTGCCATAAACATTTAATAGAGAAATAGAATATTAAATGAGAAACTGTGGGCGTGGCTTGTTTTTGCTACAGTAAGCTGATTGGATATAGTGAAGTAGTCATTTCATTCAGAAAGATCGGGAAAAGTGGTTAGAGTTATTACAACCTAACAGACACCTCCTGCTCCCCATTTATGTTTGATGCCATACTGACAGTTCGAGGGGTGTGGTTAAGTGTTAACCACGCCCAATACCTCTGACCACAATCTGAGGATTTAACTGAAGGCAAATAGGAAGTGCATTTTCAGTTGACTTCAGATGAATCAGTTGCACAGATGAATTGTTCACCACAAAACTAGCAATGTGAGCTACCAAAATCATGGTTCATAATTATAGTCATCATCAATCATTAGTTTGCATCATCATCAATCATTAGTCATGGTTAGTTTTGATTTCCTCTGTACTTTTAAGCATGTCTTTTTCTAAAAACTAAACAAAAACAAATGTATGAAATGATCAATAGTGGGGAAATTTAATTGCAACAAAGTAACTCATATTGAATTGAGAAAACTTCAATAAAGTGCATCACCTGTCCCTAGTTTATGAAGACTCCAGAGAGCCTCTTTGTGCTTCTGTGAAATGGCTGTTTACAAAACTCAAGATGAAGTCAAAACAGCTTCTCTGTGCTTCCCCACGGAAGGACCGCATTCTTAGTTCCTATAACTAGTTGCGGAAGTACCCTCTTTTTGCCTTTTGTACCGAACAACAGCAGCTGGGAACGATTTTAGTTATAGTAACGCAGTTTAGAGGACTTCAAAGTGGATGCTCCAGGAACTACAAGTGACGTAAGTGTACACTGATTGGCCAAACTCGCATTATACGAAACACCGGCACCCACCATTTTTAAAGAGCCGTGTAAACACAGTTCAGCAGCTCCACGAATATGGAAAACAGTGATCGATGGACCGACGCAGAAGTCCAGGCGCTTCTCAACCTCTACGCCAGAGAGGAAATGCAGCGCGACTTTGAAGGGAATAAAAGAAACACCAAGATTTTTGCATGCATTTCTGCTCAGCTCGCGGCGCTGGGCATCAACCACACGGCGAAGCAGTGCCGAGAAAAAATTAAGAAACTCAAGCAGGACTACAAGCGAATTAAAGATTACAACAACCAGAGCGGATCAGAACCTAAAACTAGCAAATGGTACCAGCTGCTTGATGCCATCCTTGGCCACAGACCGGCTTACGCGGGCACTGGGGGCACCAGAGACTCTGCTGAGGGGCTCCTGGAGACCATGAGCCCGGAGAGCTTCAGTTTACCTGCCGAACTCAAAGCTGAAGGTTAGTAATGACTGTGTACATAACGGTTAGCAGCATAGAATTAAGATTTCGACATGTATTATGGCTCGATAGAAAAGCATTGTTTGTTTAACGTGTGGTAATGTAGCCAAAGCGAATCATCAGGTGAAGAGGAATAAACATTACTGCTTAAAACTAGTAATAAACTGTCATTTTGTTCTGAAAGTAACTGTTGTGAGCACAAACTTAAATAATAGTCAAACGGTAAAACCCTTTATATAGAAACTACATTCACTATATGACACAAAACATATATTCCTGAGAAGTGGTTTCTAAAATATGATCTTTTCTTATTTTAAAGAGACTTCGCCAGAGTGCTCTCTGATGGCCGAGGAACATTTGATTGCAGATGCCCATATGATCAGTACCACCACATACAGTACCCCCAGCTGCCCGAGCTCTCCTCCATCTGTCAGACCAGGTAACAGAGAATAATTTATGTTAAAGTAAATAAATATTTTTGGGGATTCTCAATTCTCAGTTTGTCTGGATGTACTGGATGTGTGTTTGAGTAAAATGTTGATATTTGTTTCATTCTATAAAGCTCTGATAACATTTCTTCCCAATTTCAAGTACAAATTTAGTTCTTTAGAGTTTTGTGGGACAGGAAATGACAATTTGTCAAAATAACAAATGTATTTATTTTATTGCGAGTTATTCCACCAATTTCTTTTTCTTTATTGAACTTAAACATGTCTTTTTTTGTTATTTCATACCAATTTCCATTTCATGCTTTTAAATGACAACATTTTCTTTAAAGTTTAGAGGAAATGTCATCAGTAGTTTGCAGAACAAAACAAATATTACACATTGCTATAAATTGTTAATCCAGAGGAACTGACAATTGTTTCTAATTGTTATTTTATTCCGTAGACGTATATTCACAGTGCAATATATTAAACAAGTTCCTGTCTCTTTTGCCAGGAAAGAGGAAAAGGGGTGACGCTAGTGTCCTGAGTCTAGTAAAAGAGATGATGGAACAGGAGGAGGAAAACCGCAGACAAAGCTACATGCAAATGCAAATCCTTGTGGACATGCTTAAAGAGCAGGTGCAGAGAGAGGTGGAAGAGCGGGAGCGTCTGAGGGAAGAAGCAGCAGAGGCACGACACCAGCAGGCTGCTTTCATAGAGAGCCTTCTGACCACCGTCAACAGACTCGTAGCAGGGGCACACAGCCTGCGTCTCCCTGAGGTTTTTGCTTTTTGCACGTTTTTTTGCGTTGTGGGCTGCTGTGAGCTAATGAGCAGTTTTGATTGACAAATTCAGTAAATTCAATCAGTTGCACTGATCTGAATAGTTTGCTGATAGCTTCTATAGAATTACTAACTTATACTTTATACTTGGGAAAAATGCATAACGGCTAATTGGAACAGACCTCTCTAAGGTGAAAACTATGAGAACTGCCATGCAATTACTCAAATGATCAATTACGCATGTATTACCATGTAGTTATTCATTAAAATTACTAGAGTTTGTGTTACAAGACATAGACAGAAAGCTCAAATTAACAGAAATTACTAGTAATTTTTGTCTGGTTTTTTAGCTGTCATTTATGCTTATGTTTACATTCGATTTCTTCATATCTAAACCAACAACATGCACGCATATCTAAAATTTCTGTTATCATTTACTCGCGTTTCTCATCACAAACTTTTTTTTTAAATGTTTTTTTTATGTTAAACACAAAAGAAGTTATTTTGGAAAATGTATTCATTTTCATTTTCCTTCGGCTTAGTCCCTTTATTCATCAGGGGTCGCCACAGTGGAATGAACCGGCAACTTATCCAGCAGATTCCCCTGATGGCTAGTTCCTATAACTCTATTCCTCCAGTATAACTATTCACTCTGAAATCCCCTAATGTACCATGAACAAAATGGTATTAATTTTAAAAAGAAATCTAGATAATTTGTAGTGCCAATAATACTTCATAATCAAGCTGTCGTAACAGTGTGATCGTGTAACAATGAATAGCAGAGCTTGTTCAAATGTTACCGAAATATGCAGTTATAAGAACTCCGGTCACTATTCAGAAGTAAATATTCCCCTTAGGCATCAGTAGGAACTTTCAAGAGATGTAAAGTGGCCAGCAATGACATCAGGTATGGCATTCAACAAAGTCATCAGTTTGACATGATTGAAGCATGTGCTGCATTCCAATTCGCCTCCTTATACTACTTCCTAAAAGTATGTACTTGATTTGTGTACTTTTTCTTTTTCTTTTTTATAATTATGCATTCAGAAGTTAAAAGCCAGACAGCTCTTTATAAAAGTCCACATTGTTGTTGCAGATTAAATATAATGCTGAAAATGTGATTTCAATATTTTCCAGTAATATTTCATCTTTACTCTGTCCTCTCCACTTAACCGTTGCTTTTGCACGTTCGCTATGTTTGTAGTTGGTTTACACTTTTTATCCCCATTTGTAGTCTAATCGAATTCATGTCCAACGCCCAATGTATTGCCCAATAGCCGTTAGAGTACGGCCGGTTGTGCACTTCGAATTTTCACCTGAATGGTAGACCATCCAGGTAATTCTGGAATACATACTACGATTTGGGACATACTAATATTATTTTTGAATACTATTTAGGACAGATGGTATGCGAATTGGGATGCAGCAATGAAGTGTTGTGGGTTGTCAATGATGGAATGTAGATGTGCAAGTTATGCATTTGAAGCAGCAAAAACAAGGAGTAATCTTGTAATGCTTTATATCATCGAGGCTGAGAAAAGAACATAATAGTGCAGACAAAAATGCAACAGTTAAATGCCGCCAACATTAGCTTCATGAATTTACATGTCTTGTAATACTTACACTTATGTCACTGTAATTCCTATTGGAGTAAATTAGTAGGAGCTAGTTTAGTTCCCCCAGAAAGTGTTCCTATAACTAAAACATTTCTTAGTTTTTGTGGTGCAAATATACCAAAATGTGGGTACTTTTGTCAATAGTTTTGGAAATTGTGAAAGTGTTCACTAATAAAACTGCTCAATTCCACACTAAGGAAATCGGTAACTGGTGCTAACATTAGCTGTTTGCATGTTTTGTAACACTTTAATCGTTGACACTTTTTCATATGACATGCATTTGCCCAACCAACATATACCTGCGTCACTGGTAGATAATACTGGTGTGTTAAGTTAGACACGGCAATAAAATAGGAGCTAATTTAATTCCCTTATGTCTTAAATTGTATTTGGCAAAGTTAAAGCGTAGTCTATTCTTTGCAGGATAGTGAAAGTCCACGTTAACACATACATACAGATCGCATATCACTGAAATAGCTGTCATTTTACAGACAAGTAGACAAAGGTTATTTTTGAGTTTTTCAGACCAGTTATAACAGCTTCAACTGTAATGAGAAGGCTTTTAGGAGTGTGTTTATGGGAAAATGTTTACTTCTGAGCACTGTGCACTTGAGCATGTGCTGACCCTGCTCTGTGAATTATTTATCTTTTTCATGTAGCTGACTACTACTACAGCAACAGCTGGAATACTTAGTAGTGAGGAAATGTCACGAATGGATTTAAGATTTCCTAAGTTGCTAAAGGTTGCCAAAAAAAGCTACATTTGTTGATAGTTGCTTTTATAATAAAAAGTTGCTTGAAGTTGCCAAATCTAGTGCTGATAAATGTTATACTCCCTGACTTTTAAGGACTATTGTGTATCTTTCCCTGATGCTTCATGTAAAGGCAGCCTAAAATACTGCGTAAAATAAGACTCTCAAATGTTGGATTAACCTAGAAATGATTGACAGTGGGGTGACGCGGTGGCTCAGTGGTTAGGACTGTCATCTCACAGCAAGGTGGTTGCTGGTTCAAGTCTCGGCTGGGTCAGTTGGCATTTCTGTGTGAAGTCTGCATGTTACCCCGTGTTCACATGGGTTTCCTCCAGGGGCTCCAGTTTCCCCCACAGTCCAAACACATGCACTATAGGTGAATTGAATAAACTAAATTGGCCGTAGTGTATGAGTGTGTGTGGATGTTTCCCAGTACTGGGTTGGAGCTGGAAGGGCATCTGCTGTGTAAAACATATGCTGGATGAGTTGGCGGTTCATTCTGCTGTGTAAATAAAGGGACTAAGCCGAAGGAAAATAATAAATGATTGACAAAGCATGTAACTACGAAACATAATGGTTCGATAATGAGGAAGTAGTATGTTCCAAATATTGCAAATTCTTCTATTACACATTCAAAACTGTGTACTTTTTTCCTTTACAGAAAAGTACATACTTTTAGGACGTAGTACATGTAGGCAAATTGGGACGCAGGAACAGTCTTTTCCTCGTTCAGCAAACCGGTCTCAAATATTGATGAGTCATCCAGCACTACACAATTTTTTGTCCAATCGAGTACGCTCTAGAGCGAGAAAGTCCCTCCCACTTAATGTTCTCTTTTCAAGTCAGTCAGTCACTAACAATGGGTCGAAGGTGTGTATTTGGCTGTCCTAATGCACGCGCTTTATTTTGTTTCCCAACCACAAACTGGTTACGACAAAAGTGGCTGGAGTTTCTACATTTCGAAGAGGGGGGCATTTGCTCCAGTTCGCGGCTTTGTGACAGGCATTTCTCTGCTGAATGCTTCACCAATTTGGGAATGGTTAATGCTGGTATAACGTGCCACCTTTTATTAGCAAGCACGGCCGTTCCAACTATATACACTGTAGGCGCTTCTGCTCCTACACGAGTAAGTATTATTTTCTCAAGAAGCTTTACAGTACATCAAAACCTTCCGCCAAGTGTAACCATAAAGCTCTGCGGAGTCTGCGCGGCTGAAACGACATTTGAGTGACGTAGCAGCGTGATGACGCAAGCGAGTCTTTTGAACCGAATCTGTAGAACTGAATCTGTTGTTTGAAACGAGCAGCTAAGAGGAAGTGTTTTCCAACTTGTGAACGAGCACAGTTGACAGAAATGGTGAAAAGGTGCGTTTTGGGTTGCTATCCTAACAAGACCTTGTTCCCTTTTCCCAAACAACCGTGGCTTCGAACCCGCTGGCTTGAATTTTTGCATTTTGAGGAAGGAGGGATAACAGAAAGCTCGCGTTTGTGTGCGAGGCATTTCGCCAAACAGTGCTTCACAAATTTACAGCAGTACGAAATGGGTTTTGCTGACTTTCTGAATGTGATAGATACAGCTATCCCGACAGTATACACTGTTGCTCCGCCATCGAGTGTCAAGGTAAGCAGTTACACCTGGTCAAAATTTCTGTTTATTTGGTACCGCCTATTCATTTTGACGGAAAGTTTCAGTCTGACTGACACGAAGAACGACCAATCACGTTTTAAATGGACAGTGCACATAAAAATGCACGTGCTGTCATTGTTTACCTACTCTTGTCATGCTGGTTCTATAAGACCTATTTACCCAAGACCATTTTAAGCAGCTTTGCTCATCTTTTATTCTACTGCATAAACCCCAAAACACTTGGAACATTTTTCCTTGAAGACGACTATAATAGTCAAAAGTGCATTGGTAACGTACAAATAATGCTGCAGGGTCATCATGTTCATGGTTTACTTCTTTTTTTTGTATGCCATCGAATAAAGTTCTCTATGAAGAATATTTCCATTGCTTACAGTATTTTTGTGTTTCTCCAACAGCCAGTGACACAAGAAGTAGGTTGTCAGTGTGATGCTCCCATTATGAAGAGTGTGGGGGTCCAAGTAGATTTCGTGCCAAAAAGGCCAAAACGGCGTAGTAAAGGTAACCCAGTGTTCACTTGTAAGGTTTGTGTTGTTTCACCAGTTTAACTTTTTCTTTCCATTTCATATCAGCAATTCAAGTGAGACCTCTTGTGAGACCCAGTGCAAGCGTGTCCTGCTCTGATGAGGAATTTCCTGTCAAATCTGAATCTTCATTCACATTAACGCCAATTAAAAGGCCACGTTTGGAGGATTCCTCAGACGGGTCATCATGCTACTCAGAGGAACCTCCAGATGACACCCAAGTGCCTGATATTATCCCAGAAGAAGATATAAAGTAAGTTTCCATATCCATACCAGGGTTCCCATGCTTCTCGAAAGTACTTGAATTATAGACATATGGATTTAGAGCCGGGAAAGTACTTAAACATAGGTCCTTGAAATTAAATAGATTTTTGCTGTAATTTCAGCCATTTGTCATACTACTGTCAAACGGAATGAAAAAAACAAAATCTTAATTTTAAAATCCTAAATTAAAATCTTGTACATAAACTGACAAATAATGCACACTTTGTAAACATTTCAGAAACCGCATTTGAATATTACCAGTTTTGAATTTAACAACTTCTATTAAAGTTCTTTGAACATGGTCTGTGTCATTTTAAAAACAATTATTCAAACCATCGTCACTCTGACAGTTATGTAAATAATAAGAGTGAGGGAAATGTTAAGTACAGGTAGGATTTTCATAGTGGTACATATGCTGGAGTGTGAATAATAAAGGTGCTTGATTTGATATTAATGGTACTTGAATCTGCTGTTTATGAAAGTGTGGGAACCCTGACATATATATTTTTTAATATCTGTGGTGTAGTTAGATGAATGCTTAACCAGCTCTTATCATATGTTGATAGCGGACACCCACTATTCATGTTTCAGTCAAATCTAGAGGATTGCTTAAGAAATTACGCTAGAAACAATTGTCTATCAGCAATTATAAATGGCTGAATTGCCCCTTTCTAATAGTTGGTATTGATGCTGGTTTGTTTGGGTGGGGTTTAACAAAATGTTTGTTAAATGAGTGCTGAGGCAAAGCAGCCTTTACAATGTCAAAATAACTGGAAAGAAAACGGGATTCTATAGTGCACATGAGCCAAACATGAATAGAGTTTTTAATGGTTAAAGATTATGAAGAAAGATGTACAGCTAAATATTTAATATAGTGTAAGAGTAATAGCATATAAAGCTGCATCCACATTTGAGAGTTTTCAATTGTTATACTCATGTAATTTGTAACTACGTTTATCATAAGACAAAATTTCTTACACATTTTATATCTTGAATTTTCAGGGGGTAAAAAAAAAAAAAAGCTAAAACCAGCTAAATGTTGAAAAATGCTCTGAAGTATGATGCATGAGTAGACAGGAAGGATAGTTTTCTAAAAGTTGTGTAATTTAGGATTCAGCCCTTTTACTGACAAGAAAAGTTAAAGCAAAAATAGCTGTTACTTGAAAAAAAAAAACAAAAAAAAAAAAAACATACAGAAGCTCATTTGTCAGTAACGTTTAATACTCTAATATGGTTTACATAAAATCCCTCTCCACCTCCAAATGATTTTATTCTCTGCTGACCGTAATAATAGTCAGAATTAAGCCAGGAGAGGAAAAGGCAGTTACAGTTGCGCCTTGAGAAAATGCCTTATCAGTAAACATTCATCCAGAAGGCCTGACCAGAAAGCTTAGTTTCAGTTCCCCCCTGTAAAACACGAACACATACTGTGCAAACATAGATCTCCCACCAACTTGGTTTCCATTAAATTTCAAACAGACTAAATCAGCAAGCAATAAAACAACTAGTCCTGTGTTCCCAATTTCATTCACTCCCAAGTCTAAACCTGCAGGCATCTTCCCCCTCACATTACCTTCCTCTTCAGAATAGATATTACCAAAAATAATCAGACAATCTGATTTTTGGGGAGAATGCACATTACAAATGTATCATTTCACAAGCATCTGTGCTTTAGTGTTGAAATAAAAATCAACTGTTCCACAGAGGAATATGTGAGGGTAGAGGACAAAGAATTGAAAGGCTTGCTGGTTTAGTGTTTGACAGGTAAATATAAGAGGCAAATGGGAATGCTTAAAAACATACAAAACACAAAAGGTAATACCGTGAACAAAGACACCACAATCCAAAACAAAACTGTGCAAGAGGTTACAGAAAGCTTCCTGCACCACAGAGTAGGGAAAATAAACTACTCAGAGGATAGTTCACCCCAAAATTAAAAAAGCTAATCTATTGGTAAGGGAAATAAGTTGATGATCTATATTTCCTTTGAGGCCACGTACAATAAAGAGAAAAAAAAAATTGTAGCAAGAATCAGCAACACACTAAACTGACGACAACAAAACAAACAATCACATATTCAGGGGGCTGAAACAGCCATCGCTGTATTTATGTACCTTGTCTGCTACTCAATAGTTAAAAATAGACATTGCAAGCTCGACCGTACCAATTGTATTATTACACCAGCTCAAAACACTGCTGACAAATGTTATTCCTGAACATTTATCAGCACAATTTCCTCACAGCTGACGCGCACAAAACTCTGCTGCAACTCTGCTCGCAAACACAGACCGCGAGCAACCTTGAACAGTCAGTAATCATTCGCATGCATGTTTAAAGGTACTTTTCTCGGTAGAACAACAGTGCGTTATTCATAAAGGCTGGACATATGCAAGGAGACGATGTAGCCGTGTTGTATATCCACTGCAGAACCATATGATGTTTATGAATAAAGCAGCGCGATACAGAAAAAGAAATGTGCAAAAAAAACTAAACTTGTCCAATCATCTCCAGTAGGCTGGTCAGAAACTCTCAGAGGGTTGCAGAAATCCTTTAAGTGAACGTTTACTGGAGCCTGAGTCATTTAGACCCCAAGTCACAGGTCATAATAGTCAGTCATCATGCGCCTCACTTTCTGTGGTCATGGGAATGAGAGAGGCAAATACGTTCAAACTGGAATACCAAGACGGTGCTTCTTTTTCTTAACAGACTTGAGCCCTGTGATTCTTCGTACATCGTCGTCACCATCTGAATCCTCCATTTCATCATCTGCAGAGAACAGGATCTGAGCGGCACAAGGGGAAGTGGGCAAAGAGAAAGAAAACGAATGAACAAGAAGCTGACTCTGATGATAGTTTCTCCAATAGAGTGGAATACTCCTTACAAACCTAAATGGGGTAAAATTACTGAGCGACTAGAAAACTTGAAATAACTGTAGCAAAAAAAAAAAAAAAAGCTAGGAAAGACATTACACTGATGGGTTCTGTTCCTACTCAAAAAACACTACATTACTCTGTTTCAAATAGAAATATACCCAGAGTGGAAGTTTGGCGGTGTCTTAAAGGCACATTAGTTTGTAAATTTACTGGCTTCCAAACTTTACATGTACATTCATTTTGGAATGTTGTTAGAGTAAGAAAGAAGGGATGTACTTTTGAGGGATGAGGGATGATTTTGGCTCAAAGTCAAGGGAAAGCCCAAAATATGAATGCTGTCCTTCAGATGTTTGAGCGGCAGCAAAAGTGTCTTTGCCAAAGCAAATCCATGTATATAAATCCTGTTTTTCCATGTTCAGACTTTGTGCTGATTGTTCGTTTCATTGTTACGTAAATTCCATTAATTATTAAAGATGATCATTTATTACTATTGCTGTTCGGTTTAATCCTACAAATAATATAGTTACCATACTTTCTTTTTCTCTCGGGTTTCAAAATAAGAGACTGCCAAAATGTAAACAAGTGGCCAGAAGAGACATTTGCATGTTCATATTTTGGTCAGACAAACTGATTCACTCCTTTGGACAGATCCTGTTGGTGGTGCTCATGTCATAAATTGAATAATAAGTGTTATTTTAATAGTCCTAGTAAAAATCCTCTCCTCTTACGGCTGGCACACCACATTGATTGAGGAAGAGTAGCTTACTTCTGATTCAGAGTCATCATGTGACAGAGCCCGTCTGTAGCGCACTTTGCTGTTTCCGCGAGGATCGTCTTCTGCCTCCCTCTCCTCAAGTTTAGCTTTTGTTCTCCCCTTCTTCATTAGGAAATTATCTACCACCCAGAACATCAGGGCCTGGACACACAAAAATCAACAAATGTGTTCAAATAATGACAACCCCACCGGTCATATATTTCCAGGACCATTTGAAGAAAGCTCTGCATGAGAAACAAACTGAGCAAATGTAATGGTATAGTAAGAAAGATGTGGTTTCCGTTTGAAATAATGCATATTAGAATGTTTTCAGGAGAATCGTATGACACTGAAGACTAGAGTAATGACTGCTTACAAAACGCTGCTTTTCCATCACAGAACTCATTTACATTTTAAAATAGAAAGCACTTGAAATTATAAAAACAAATCTAGCTCATTCCAAACTTTTGAACAGTACTTGAAACATGACGTGTGACTGCCACTTACGTTCACGAAAAACGGGACGATTAGCATGACAATAGCTAACTCCAGCTGAGGTTTCTTTATGGGGTTGAGCGTAGCCAGCTGAACAACACAAACACATATTATAATCAATTAAAATGACCATAATTAAGACAATTTTCTTCTTTTTTCATTATTAACTACAATTATTTAAAGCCAATGGTAATTTTATATTCCCCAAATACATCAGTAAAAGCTCAGAGCATGAACCACAAGCAGCAACTGGTCATCCATTCAACATGTGACTGACCTTCTTCCACTGTGGGATGAGGAGGACCAGCATGATCATAACCTTCTCAAACATCATGATGAGGATATACAGGGCACACTGTCCTGCCCAGGCACTGCACTGAATGGGCTCACCTGTACAAACATTACGATGACACACTTGAGAGTTTGCGTGTTTAATGTAAAGAAATGTTCTTTGCTATTAAGCAGTTATTTTTTTAATTACTGTATTGTATCAGAGTTGTGTTTTACATTTAATACAAATCCTCAACTCGATAAGATCTTTTTTTTTTTGGATTTTGTTTTATTCAAACACACTCGGGCTGCAATATTATAATAAAAAGGTTGATAATTGTTCTTAATATTGTAATGAAAATGATCAATTAACAGGATACATACACACGTTTTTGCCTCCTCATTTTGAATTTGTGGAGCAATTAGGTAATTTTAGTGGCTGAATGTGTCATTTAAGACCTCAATTTCCAACAACAAAACTGGGACAACAACAACTTAGTGATTACACTGCTGTATGTGTGGTTCAGTGGTTTGGCTGAAACAAAGCAACATTCAAACTCTTTGGTTAAATTTGATATCTACCAATAAATAAGCTTTGTAGCCTTTCAGCAGTTTTCTCTAATGCTCATATAAAACAGCTCAATATCATTACAGTGCTGGAAGTCCATCTAAAGCAAACCAGTTTCCTTCAATCAGTCTTCCAAAACAGTTTTGTATGATATAATTTAATACAGCCATTATAATCTGTGAAGAAAAAGATTTCTATCACAGTTTGAAATGAATTCCTAATCATTGTTTGGTTTTGGTTCACTGAATGGAAGTAAAGGACTGTTTAAATTTGAATGTGGTCTTTTTTTATTTGTTATACAAGGCCACATTTAAATAAGAGCCTGTGGAAATGTCTGAAATTAACTCTTGAGTACTTCTAAATTACAGAAATCTAACGCTCATACCATACTCTCCAAAGCGCAATGAATCCCACTGTCTCCATTCCACCACAGCGCTAATGGCCTTCACACCACCATAGATCACTAGCATGCCCAGCGTCGCATCCAACAGGAAGTTGATCAGGTATCTATGGAAAAACCACACAGGAAGTTGGTACAGAGCACAACCAATCAACAAATATGCAAAGAGCACAAAGACAAAACACAGGGAGGTACAGCGATGTGTGGGGGGAAACACTGAAAGGAGGACGCGCACACAGACTCACAGTGAACATGGGTCCTCCTCTGTGAGGTCAGACAGGTAGACATTGGCAAAGTGAATGAACAGCATCCCTATGGCCTGTTTGGAGGTGTCCAAAAACCTGAGAGAGGTGAAGGGAAGCGGTGAGAGGAAGGAGATCTGGTTAGAGCTCACCGTTTAAAGTAACTAGGGGAACGAGGTGACAGATCTCATGTCAGTGGAGTGCAGCATTAACCGTGCATGTGTTTTTATTTTATTTTATACTTATCTAGTGCTTTGCTAATGACACAACATTGTGATTTACCAGATTTTACAGGGTCTTCGTTCATGCTTGGGCTCCCTGAAGCGTTTCACTGTGGAAAGGAAAGAGAAGCAGAAGAAAGAGGGGGATCAATAATGTTTGCCACATGGGAGCAGTGCTGATGCTAAAAACTCTTTCCTGGATCTATCTGATGTAGAGCTTGGAAAAACACAGGGGTCAATGACATATATATACATTATATATATATACATATATATATACATATACATATATATACATATATATATACATATATATATACATATATATATACATATATATATACATATACATATACATATATACATATATACATATATATATATAAATAAAATGTTAACATTTCAAAATGGGAAGAGATGAATGAGGAACTGCTAGAGCTTCCTGTGTTCATGAAACATTTAAATAAATCTGAACATTTCTTTTTTTAGATTATTTTATTTTATTTTTTTACCAGTATTAAGGACTAAATTAGCATACTTACAACTGGAAAAATTACGCTGAAGCAAAAAAAATTACATTTTTAAAATATAATATAAAAAAAGTTATTTTACATGTAAAAATATAATTTTAAGGTAAAGAAATATATTAAATAAAAATGGCAGCAAATGCGCCATGCGTTTGGTGCAGTAGTCTTTTCATTTTTTTGACTAGCAGTATAGGATATTTTTTATATTTTAGGAACTTATGCTAATGAAAAAGATGTACTGAATTTATGAACTGCATTAAAAAATACACATTCAGATTTTGATAATAAAAACTATAAACTGCATAATGCAGATTAAAAAAAAACTAATGCATTTGTTTGCTTTTGAAGAACAGGTGAGAAGTGCTGCAGTTTGGGCTGTGGAAAGCACCAGTGCAGCCACAGTAGCTGCCAAACGTGACCCAATGGTTCACACAAATAAAGGACAGCCTGTTTCACACAAAGGCTGTTTGTTTGTGTACAACTATTAACTACGTGTCCCCTGAACACTCTTTACAATAACTGCTGACATGACCACTGAGAGCAGATGACACTTACAATTTTACATATCTCATTTATTCCTCTAGCTTACCCAATTGGAATAACATAGTTTTTTTGTACATTATTTTATTTAGTCTCTTTTCATCTCAAGAATACAAATCGCTCAGAAGTTGCTGTTAAAATCTACCATAAACACAATTAAGTAATTATATATTTGCTGGAATGAAGCTAGTGTGGAACAGCCCTCTTTATAGTATTATATGCCAATTATTAACCTTGAGCATGTGGTCAGAAACGACTAGGCAAACTAGTTTTCGATATTTTACAGATACCTTTAATCTGTTATTGTTATAATGGTGGCATGGACCAATGCAAGACAAATGTGTACAAATTTGTCCTTTGCCCACTTCATGTGTGACTGCTGGTTTTAGTTTTTGTTTTATGAATAGAATGCTACTTGAATTTTGTTGTAGCTACATTTAGGTTCATATAATTAAACATCATAATACATTTAGGTTCAATAATAACACTTTTAAAATATTTTGCCATATTACTCAGCCTTAGTTACAGTTATCTATAGATTCTTGCATACGAGTGAGACATGCTGCAATCACACACACAAATAGTAACGTGTGAGTGAATGAACTACATGATTTGAGAACCCATGGCAAAAGCCACAGAATGCCCAATATGGGGTTGTCATGAAGCATTAAAAATGTGCTCACACACAGTCTTTAATTACTAATCAGCACTGCACTGAATGACTCAGAGACATGCATTGACCCGTCTGCCTCAACAAAACCTTCAACTCTTCAATGACTCAACCTGAACTAATCGAGTATTTTTAAGGTCACAATGACATAGAAATTATAGCAGAACTTTTTTTTTCTTTTGATAATATGACATACATCTGTTACACTACAGTTTTTTCTTTTCAATGCAGGGCTAAAACCCAGGTCTATGCTTTTGGCTGTTAACATTTTCAAGATTCTACACAGGTTCTATAGAAAAGGCACAAGGCTGTGACAGGAGTGGCTGTCCCATACACAAAAAAACTAAACTAAAAGGTTTTGTACAATAGTGACATTATATGTAGTAATTTGTAACATTTATGGGTAAATAAGGTACAAAGATGTACCCCAGCTTTGTAACTTTTTATAAATGTAGAAAAAAAAAAAAGTGTCTGTAAGCTGGGAAACAGAAACTACTACAAATTAGTGTTGTCACCATACTGGAATTCGATACCAATCAGTACTGAAATTTTAAAAACATTCATATCCCGCTAACATTTGAGCGCTGTTGAGCACGCTCTTAAACAGACTAAAAATGACTGTGATTGGCCGTGAAGGTCATCAGTTCACCCAACTCACCACCGTTTACCGAGTGTTTTAAAGCCACGAAAATCAGCTGGCCTGTTTATAAGCTGACATACGAGTGATCTGCTGATGAATTGAATGATCTTCACGGCTTTAAAGCACTTCAGTATTCCTGTATCAAATGTGCAAAACTGGTGCAAGGGTCGGTTCAAGTGTCAGAGAGATGAAAGATACAATACTATTTGCATTGCATTTGCAACACATTGTATTTCATAACATATTAAGAGACTGATGACAGTGGTCACAAGATAAATACCAAAATGTGTCACTCCCTCAGCTGTTGTATTAGAAACATTCATGCACCAGCAATAACTAGTTTGTGTATTTAAAGACAAGGTCATAAAACAATACGCAGTGCTGTAAAGTAAAAAGTTCATCACATTTTTAAAAATGTATTTAAATCCTAATCAAGTTTGCATAACATAAGAACTAATGAGCTTTTGAGGAACTAACGATGATGTTTGCGTTAACAGATATGGCTGAACTTACATTTAAGTTCCCTGATTACGTTTAAAAATTAATAAAAGCAAAAATTAAATCCGTGGTTCGTCATATGAAGAGATCATGTCTCCTCAGAAGACTTGGATTAAGCTGCTTAATCTGTGTTTTTAATCTATTTATGAATGTTCCAGAGCTAAGATCTTATGCATATTAATATTATGAGAAAGATGAGTAAATGATGACAATTTTTATTTTTTGTATAAACCATCACGTTAATTATTATGATAATGTACAAGCACAAAAAGTAAATAAATGTAATCACATGGGGTGTAATTTGAGCGTTATAAATGATTGGAAAAGTTCTCAAAGCTATCAAGTCTGTTTATTATTCACAGCTTTTGCCCTTTATTGTTGGTTTTGTTCAATTTTTTATGTTTTTAAACAGACTGTCCAATTTAAAAATCACTGCAATAATACAAGCGTTGTGGCGGTAAACATCCTTTCTCACTCTCTCGTTTACTTTTTTTATCGTTAAAATGCTATAATAAAAAGCCTATAAAAATATAATTTAAAATAAATATAAACACTGTCTAATGCAATTAGACTTTGTTTTGTAAAAGGTTTTCGATTTTCAATATCAGGGTGGTTTCCATTTAATGTTGCATGTTCAGTTATAAATGTAAAGCTATATATTATATATACATTTATATATGATATTTTTGGGCTTGTTCCTAAAGCTGTGGATGCCATTTCACCAGCTTTTGACTGAACATTACAAGCTCAAATTAAAATACACTTTCAGGATAAAAAGGCCCTGATGTTTTGCTCACCCTCTTGTCAAATATGCTGTTTTTTTTTTCTTTCTTCAGTTGAAAATTAAAAAAGGTTGAGAAAAACATGCAGGACTTTTCTCTTTATTGTGAACTTCTATTATGAACTTCCATATTGTAGGTTCAATGCAGCTTCAAAGGGTTCAAAATGATCCCAGCCAAGAAAAAAAAGGTCTTACCTAATGAAACAATCAGGCATATTCTTAAAATACTTAAAATGTATGTTCTACTTAACCACCCCGTCTCATCTGGCACTAGCTCTGTGCAAGCTTTTGTGCTCAAAGTATATACATGAACATGTATGGCTAATCATTTCCCTGGGTATCAGCTAAGAGCTTTATTCCTCATCTGCAATCCTGTAAAGCTCTTTGAAGCTCCACTGAAATGACAATTTGGAGGTTCAAACCACAGAGCACCATAAAACAAATTCTCAAATTTTCCTCAAAAACTTCAATTTTGTTCTACCAAAAAAAAAAAAAATAGACATGAGCATCTTGGTAGACGAGGGGTTGAGTAAATTATCATATATTTATTCTGGAAATTAACTAATCCACATGCATTCAGGGTACATCTTCATTTCACCCTGACTTGAATGAAAACAGCTACCCCATACTTACACATAAGGGTGCTGAAGGCCACCACTCCCAACAGGCCCTGCAGGAAGATGCCGAAGGAGTCCATGAAGTCCCCGTTGGAGCAGCCCTGGGCCTGAAGCTCAGTGGGCGAGGAGTTGGAGGACGCAGACGGCAGCTGACCCCGGGACAGCACACTGACCCCGACTCCCGCCATTGCGCAAAACCGACCAGATCACGAGCGTTTCAGGAAGCCACACAATATCAGTCGATGGACGGGACGATGACACAGCGAACGCACATAATGAAGGCTCTTTTACGAGCCTCCAGTTATTCAAGCACAGATGTATCCCGTTTCATAATGCAGCCTCCAGTTGTGAGCTACCTAATGTCTGTCAGCAGGTTGTGATGTATAAACATCCTCTTTAGCGTCGAGTAAACATGATAGAGGCTGAGGTGTGCAGCGGTTGTTGACGGCTGCTGCTGGTAAACGCAATACTACAACACACGCGCTGTCATGGAGACATTTATCAGTTAGATTATTACAAAGCGCGTGCGATTAGCGGTTAGAGTAAAACACGAATTGATAAAAGCGGTTAAACAGCTACGGTTTGAAATAATGCGTGTAAACTTTACTTCCTGTTAGAACTCGGTTAGGTATGCAAATAATAAGCAGCCGGTTTGGTAGTTCTGTTGTTTTATATTACCGAGAGTCCGGTTAGTTCGGCGGTCCTGCTAACCAACCAGCTGAGGTAAATCCCGCCACCGCTGCTTTCAGGACTAGAGATGTTTGTGAGTCTGCTCGCATTCAGGAGGTTTGGAGTCCGAACTTGTTACAAACGCGTTTGGAGACGAGATGTTTTATCCCTAAACGCAGAACACTTCCTTTCCATACTGTATTCAGGTGCCTTTGCAACTCATTTTACGCGACGGTCTACTGCGTCATCATCAGGGTGACTCGTTTAACTAGAGCATGATGGGAAATGTAGTTCTTGAAGATTTTTTGTACGCTAGCGGCAGGTGCACTTCGTGAAATTATAAAATAGATCTCAGATTTAACTTTGAGAATAATAACATTAGCATATTTGTTATTATTTAACTTATTAGGTTCAATGCAATTTTATTGAAATACAGCATTTTACCAATGCCATTGTAAAACGTGGTCAAATCAAACAAGATGGCCATATAAACTTGAAAGTTGCAAAAATGTACAATTAATATACATAATTTACTCTATATTTCTAAAAATATATAATGATAAATAACATGTTTGCAGATAGATAGATATATAGATAGATAGATAGATAGATCAAATTTTAGCAGCTGAAAAATAAACTGGCATCAAAGGAATAATATATTTTAAAATATTATTCTTAAAAGAGAAATCAGTTAATTTGAGTTGAAAATTTCACAATAAATTTACGGCAATTTAATTATATATAAGACTATTCTAGCAACAATAACAAATCATACAGAGCTCTTTTTATGATAAGGAATATTTCAATCACATTTTAAAAATCTTATATCTTATAAGACCTTATATTTTTAATGCAATATCTTTGACCTAAATATTAAAACCCAATAATAAAACTTAATAAATTCATATACTTTTTCACTAAATTTCTCAGCCATATTCACTCGAGAGAAAAAAAACCAAGACAAGATTCTGTTCATTTTATTTTACTTTTAAATAACATTTTCCACCAGCGAATAATCAAAAGTAAACTGATATTAATTGAACAACATTTAATCAAACGGGTGTAAAACGAGAAATGAACAAACGGGGAAAGACTTAGCTCCAAAACAAATTTGTTTTTTTCAACATTAGAGCACAAATGCTTAAAGAAGTAGTATGAACAGGGATGGGCTCTTAAATAAAAAAAGGGAGACTGTTGCATATCTCATCGTCAATTCAAATACAATCCTTCAATAAAAATATCAAAAGATTCTCCATTTGTCAACAAGACCAAACTGATGATTACAACAGAGGCCCCTGATATCGTTCAATGCAGTATTTGCATTTCAACACAGTGGCTGCATTCTATTTGATAATAAAAATATGACTTTTTCAAGCAGACACGTTTCTAAGAGTACAAAACTCTTCAATTTGGTGTTGTTGATAGACCCTGGATTTGCCACAACGAATGTTTTATCCCCATCACAGTCATTGACGTAACCTGAAATATTTGTGTGCTTATGTCTTAACCATAACACGTTGTTCTTTTTTATTACTTTGCACTTTTATTTAATAATGCATCATTCGAATGAGCAAATGATTATTAGTATTTACAGAAACCACAATGGCAGAAACCATCATGCCTTAAAGTTTGCACTGTTGTTTTACAGTGTAATTCCCAAGCTTTAATAGAAAACCAAACTGAAATGGGAGCATTAAGGCAGTCCCACTAAAATTAACATCTGCGTATGTACACTATTTACATTCACACTCCTGTATGTACATGTTTGCATACCACTTACAGTAGAAGGGCAACTTTTATTTTTTTGTGCTTAAGGTAATTGCATTGTCATCCGCTCTACAGTTCATAAAGGTTTCAGAAACAAGTTTAGCTTTGCTTATTGTT
Source organism: Danio choprae (assembly GCA_903798125.1). Classification (NCBI taxonomy): domain Eukaryota; kingdom Metazoa; phylum Chordata; class Actinopteri; order Cypriniformes; family Danionidae; genus Danio; species Danio choprae. The sequence goes on along the minus strand of CAIGQW010014353.1, from coordinate 978,428 downwards.
GAATGCATGGACTAGTTCCTCTGACCCAGGTATAATTTTACCCTGAGCTCAACCAATCTTAAAAAAAAGACAACAGCCCAGGCTCGAAATGAAGAGCCCAGCTGTAAAAGTACCAGATTCACCCTGTTGAAAAAAGCCCCCCACTGTGCCTGCTGTGTAGAAAACTAATGGTACGGGGAGGCGTCTAAAGCGCTAAGTGATTTTAAAGGTTTCCATAGAGCAAAAGGAAGATCACAATATTAGTAAAGTCAGCCAAAATGTCAAACGCCCTACTCTTCTTTACAGAATGTCACCCTCAGCTGGCAAACTGTTGGTAAAATGCCAGCTTGACCCGCTCAATGTGATGGCACAGCTTGATGGCAGGGCCCAGTTTCAGGTCCATACACTCCTGAACAGTTGGGAGATTTAACAGGAGCAGCGCCTGGCCATCAATTTCCTGAAAGGTAAATGAAAAGTTAGTTCTAAATATATGCCGATCCTAAATGAGCAACAATAAGCATGTGAGGAAAAAGATGCCGTTTAATGTTAATGTTAATTCATTTACTTATCATTTAATTTCCCTTTGGCTTAGTCCCTTTATTTATCAGGGGTCGCCACAGCGGAATTAACCGCCTACTTATACAGCATATGTTTTGCACAGCGGATGCCCTTCCAGCTGCTACCCAGTACTGGGAAACATCTATACACACTCATACACTGCATGCAATTTAGTTTATTCAATTCACCTATACTGCATGTCTTTGGACTGTAGGGGAAACCGGAGCACCCGGAGGAAACCCACACGAACACTGAGAGAACATGCATCATTTACTATAAATTCTGGGTTGAAACTTAATATTCTGAATGTACTTGGCTGAAAATTTAAATGTTTTGTATTAATTATTTATTAGACAATATAATTTTTGTTAGACTTTTTGAATTTAACAGAATAACTTAAATTATACAGATTTAAAAAAAACACACAAGTGTGAATAAAATTAAGCCAGTTACCTGACAGTAAAATAGTGTTAACAGCTAACGAGTCGAGAGGTGTAATTTTATTAGCATTTCCATGACAGCACAGTACTGCAAACAGCCTGAACAATGTATGTATACTACACAAAAATGTCCCGTTTACACGTTATTGCAGTGGATTTTGCTTTTCCGGTGATAAATCTACGAAAAAGCAGATACAGTGCATCCGGAAAGTATTTTTTTATGTTACAGCCTTATTTCAAAATTAATTAAATTTATTTATTTTCTCAAAATTCTACACACAATACCCCATAATGACAATGTGAAAAAATTTATTAAAAATAAAAAACCTAAAAAAAAATAAATAAATAAATTAAAAAAAATCACATGTACATAAGTATTCACTCTGGAGAGATCTGAAAATGGCTGTACACCGTCGCTTCCCATCTAACCTGATGGAGCTTGAGAGGTACTGCAAAGAGGAAGGGGCAAAAATTCCCAAAGGCAAGTGTGCCAAGCTTGTGGCATCATATTCAAAAATACTTGAGGCTGTAATTGCTGCCAAAGGTGCATCAACAAAGTATTAAGCAAAGGCTGTGAATACTTATGTACATGTGATTTTTCAGGTTTCTTATTTTTAATATATTTTCAACAATTTAAAAATATCTTTTATCACATTGTCATTATGGGGTATTGTGTGTAGAATTTTGAGAAAATAAATGAATTTAATCTATTTTAAAATAAGGCTGTAACATAAAAAAAATTTTTTTAGAAAAAGTGAAGTGCTATGAATACTTTCCGTATGCACTGTAAGAATATGAGAAGATTAGGGAAATATAAACAGAGCTAGATGATGATTCGCTCCATTGCTTTTACACTTTAGTTTGAGCGGCACCAAACCACCCTGGCAAGCCACTGAAATGAATGGGTTTTCATAGCACACCGCTTTTCGTGTCCGATGTGAAAGCTGCTACAAATCTTTTTTTTGCTCATATTTTCAGCCATTTTCTCTTTCAGTTGAAAACCACAAATGCCATTTTTGACCAATATATTTAAGCTTCAAAGCAGAATGACGCTGAAAGTTTTTACCATTTGGACCATTTTTTCCTTATTTAAAAAGGAAAAACTAAAACAATGACTGCAGATAAATAAAGCAGTTAATGTACTGGCACACTGTGTGTTCATTTACTTGATCCATGAAGATGCGGGCCAGCGGAGCACAGTCGGTGGTCCTGATGAAACGCACTACATCTGTGACGCTCCATTCCAGTGGACTGCTGTCCAAACACAGCTTCTGAGGAACTTCAGTACGTGGACTCTTCAGAGGAGACACAGCAAAACAGTCAGTATTGCA
>CAIGQW010014353.1:941405-975720 GCA_903798125.1 Danio choprae | reverse complement strand
TGTAGACATATAACATAAACAACACACAAACAAATTTGAAATCACTTTCAAAAATTACTTTTCTTCCAACTAATAATAAACCACTTCCAGCCAATCAGAGTCCTTTACAGGGCTCTAGCATTTAAAGTGGCAGAAAATCATAAACAGATTTCATTGGTTAGTGAGGAATCTGCTATCATTCTTGTTGTGAACGGGCCTTTAGTCTTGTTTTAAACTATTTTACCTTGGGTGACGGAGGTCTGTTCTCATCGTCGGAGCAGGATGGCGAGCGAGCTTTGCGTCGTCTGCGTGTGGGACGGGGGGTTTCTGGAGGCGAGGGGGAGGGAGTTGGGGGCTGTGACTTCTTCTCTGAATATTCTGAGTCGTCCATCAGCTCGTCCTGCATCTCAGAGCCTGTGTCTTCACTCAGAGAGTCATCTTCATCCAGATCTTCCTCATCACCGCTGCCCTGTGAGAACAGACAGTCACATATATATATTCAGTCACACAGTCCTACTATATACAGTGGGGAAAACGTCACAAGTATTGAACACGTCACATTTTTTCCTGGGAATAATATTTCTAAAGGAGCTGTTGACATGGAATTGAACCAGATTTTGATAAAAACACAAACAATACAAACATAACAATAAAACAAAACAAAAAAATCTGAAAAATGAGTTATGTGTAACAATGAAACAACAAGGAGAAAGTACTGAACTACTGAAACATATTTAACATTTTATATAAAAGGCTTTTTTTTGATGGCAGATTAAAGACTCCTCACATGTAGAATAAAGACACATGCATTGCTAAGGTGTGATTGATTCACAGACTTCAACAGAGTGTAAAATCTTGATGGTTCTGTGGGTCTCGTCTATCAACTCTGATCTTTAATTTGTATTTTATATTGGATCCAAGACAGGTGATTGGCTAGGCCATTCTACAGCTTGATTTTCTTTCTCTGAAAGCATTTGAGTTTCCTTGGCTGTGTTTTGGATCATTGTCTTGCTGAAATGTCCACCCTGGTTTCATCTTCATTAATCTGATAATGTAGAAGTTGGAAAATTTTCAAGCCAATGGCACCTTTATTAAGTATGTTTTCTGAGAAAAATGGTGATGTGTTGAATACTTATTTTCCCTGCTGTATATTATCTGCAGATTTAGTTGGATCCTCCTCTTGGATGTTAAGTAAGTTTAATATTAATAACAGTGGTGTTCAATTTGAACTTTTAAATGTGGATCATGTGCTGAAACTTAATGGAATTTTAATTCAGCACACACGTTTTACCAGACATTCTAATGAACACATTAAAACAGATGGAGAAAGACTGTTCTTGTTGAACAGTTGCTCTAAATATATTTTATTCATTTTTAATGTGGCTCCAAAATGAGCCCAAATGAAATATGTTAATCACAGAACGATTATGTCAAATGCTTGATTTATATTACTGTTTGCAGTTTAATATTTACTGACTCTATTCCACATTGCACTAGGTGTACAGCGCTACTTTTGACTTCATTATCCAGAATTTGCTAAATTATTCAAATTATATTAGCCATATATACAGTACCATATGCATTGAAATGCTTATATAACCAGTCGTGATTTAAAAAAAAAAAGATTATCAATAGAAAGTAAAATAAGAAATAAAATAGAAAAACTTTGAATATAGAAAACAGCTATAGAAAATAAGAACAAAATAAGAAATATAGAATACTTAGCTATACAATATAGAAAACGTCTAAGCTAAATAATTCATTTCGTTTTTATGATTCTTTTAACATTTTATGCATTGCAAATGTCATAAGACACTATATAGGTCATCAAATCTCTTACAATAATTAATTTGAACTACATTAAAATAACAATACTGAGAAAAATCTAAACAGAAATCATTAACTAGTGGTCTCAGACTGTGAGACTGCTGTGTTTTTTCTCTCCTGTTGTTACCTGAGGGGAACCTGCTGGAGTGTTGTCGACTGAAGCAGATGAGCGCCTCTTTTTGTGGACGAAGAGCTGCTTCCTCCTCTTCCTCCTCCTGCCTCGTCTCTTCACTCCTCCCTCTAGGTTTGAGTGTCCACCGGGAGGTCGACCCACACGCCTGCTCTTCTTCTTTCCATAGTAATAAGCTATAATAAAAAGGTACTGTTAGCATCACAGAGTGACCTAAAGAGAAACTGTTTATTTGCACTACAACATGGCAAATTTCAAAAAGCATGTTAAATATGTCATACTTCACACAAAAATGAAGAGAAAGTAGTAAGATATGATGAAGCCTTTTTATCAGGATTTTGTTCATGAACACTCAACAAAGAACCAAACCGAAAATCTAAAAAACATAAACAAAACAAAATGGCATTGCTGTAATGTAAAAATGATTTAAATTGTACTGTTTAAATTTGATGATAAAGTGCGCTTTAGTGAGTTAAAAATATTATATTACGATAATAATTTAACTGAAATACAGCAACAAGAAAAAAAAATACTCATTGAAAATAATGGGGATATATGCAATTATGGAATGATGAATTGAGTGACTATTACTTTATTCATTATCTTTTCGGCTTAGTCCCTTATTAATCAGGGGTCGCCACAGTGGAATGAACCACCAACTTACACAGCAAATGCCCTTCCAACCGCAACCCAGCACAGGGAAACACGCATACACTCTTGCATTCACACACATACACTACGGCCAATTTTATTAATTTATTCATTTTCTTTTCGGCTTAGTCCCTTTATTATTCAGGGTTCGCTACAGCGGAATGAACCGCCAACTTATCCAGCATATGTTTTACCTTTCCAGCTGCAACCCATCACTGAGAAACACCCATACACTTTCATTCACATACATACACTACGGACAATTTAGCCTACCCAATTCACCTATAGCGCATGTCTTTGGGATTGTGGGGGAAACCGAGGCACCCGGAGGAAACCCACACGTACACGGGGAGAACATGCAAACTCCACACAGAAATGCCAACTGATTATTATTATTTTGAAAGAACATCCTGTTATACAACAGTTATTGTTACAATTGTATTATATTTTGATTAAATTAAATCAAAATTTTATTTGAATAATTGTTTAAATAGAACATTCATCTTATATCCAATTGAAATATTTGCTACAATTTGAGTTTGAATTTTTCTACATGTAGCATGCAGCAATCCAGTAGAGAAAAAGGTTTAAGTGGTGCTCACTGTATTTGGTTTTGGTGAGCACAGAGCAGTTTTCAGAGCAGCGCTCCAGAACCATCCGTGGGCCGAACAGATTTGGGCAGCACTCCAGCTTAATGCAGGTCTTCCGACAGAAATCAGCCACTTGATCTGCTGTGCGAACAATCTCTACTGTCGCTCTGTAGCTCTTCCCCTTGTACCTGTAAAACACACAGTAAACTATTGGTCACACATTTATAATTTGTCAATAAAGTAATTTAAATGGCTAATTGTAGAAATATGACATTTCTGTCATAGTTTGCTCATCCTCAATTGATTCCAAATCAGTTTAAGCTTTTGTTTTATTTCTGTTGAACACACAGAAAGAAAAGAGATATTTTGAAGAATGCTTAAAACTGACAGCCATTGACTTTGGTAGAATGAAAAATATTATGGAAGTCGATGGCAACCTTTTTCCAACATTCTTAAAAATATCTTCTGTTCAACAGAAAAAAAATAAAACTGGTTTGGAACAAGTGAAGTAATGGAGTGGTAATGACAGAATAAAGTTTTGGGCTAAATTATGCTTTTAATCAGTCTTTTAAAACCGGTTTTCTTACTTGGCTTTAAGTGTCTCTCCATGGCCCTGCCAGCGCCCCTCCTGGTCCAGCTGTAACTCTCTCAGCACTCGACTGGGTTTATAAGCAGAGTTTATCAGTAGTGTCAGCACCTGCACAGGCCACGGGTCAAAAGATCAGCATCAATAACCCACAGTTTAGATTCAATTAATTACTTAATAACTTATTATTTATAAAAAAAACAATTGATACCACTTTACAATAAGGTTGTATTAGTTAATGCATTTACTAACATGAACAAACAATGAACAAAACATTTATTACAGTATTTGCTCATGTTAGTTAGCATTAATTAATAAATATACAGTTGTTCATTGTTAGTTTGTGTCAACTCATAGTGCATTGTGTAATATTAACAAGCATGAATTTGGATTTTTATAATACATTAGTAATCGTTAAACTATGATTAATAAATAAAGACATTAAAAAACTAAAAACTAAATGTCTAAAACTTTCAAATGAATTTAAAAATAGACTATATAAAAATAACACAGCCTTTATCATAGTGTTCTTAAAGTGTGTTTCAGTAATTTTACTACAGCAAATTTAGTTACACTTTTACCAGTAAAAATCACCACTGCATACACTCCTTGCACATTCATCTAGTTTCCCATTCAGGTTACTATATGGATTTGTATTGAATTAAATTGAATTTCAACAGCTGAACTACTAACATTCAAGCATCTGGATATCTTTTCTGTCAAAAAAAGAAAAAACAATCTGACATGTCTAACCTCCTTCAGCACCAGCACACAGTTCCCAGGTCCCACACACTGCGGCAGCTCTGCGATGCGGCCCTTATTGAGATAAGGCCCAGAGAAGCAGCGATGGTTAAAATAGATCTTAGGGCAGCAGTACTTTCCATTGGCCTGGCCTGCTGGTGGCACACAAACAAGATTAAAATAGTAGCATCTTATAGAGAGTGTGTGAACGTCTTCAGGAGGAGCATCCATGTATTGAGATGTTCAAATAGGAATCTTTGCTCACCCATCTCTGCCTGACTGCTGTTCATCTGTTGTTTGGTAGTGTCAGGTGAGGAGTCTTTGGATGGCACTCGGCTATGGCGAAAGACAGAAATGTGTTTTTTCATAATCAAAACTACTTGAACTTAAAGGGTTAATTCAGCTCCAAAATGGTTTTGGGCTGAATGGGAGGTTTTGTTTCATATGAAATCAATATCAACTGAACTATTTAATTCAGGTATTCAGAAAAGAAAAATCACTTTAAACAGATTAAAATAATATATATTTTTAATTATTTACATATAAACTAGGGGTGTAAGAAAACATTGCATTATTGTGTCTGGCAATGCTATATCTGTGAACTGTTAGGGGCATTAAATACTCAGTCCTAATTCGGAAAAAAAAATGTGTGTGTATATATATATATATATATATATATATATATATACATATATACATATATACATACATATATATATATACATATATACATATATACATATATACATATATATATATATATATATATACATATATACATACACACAGTGCTTAGCATATATGAGTACACCCCATTTTGAAAATCAATATTTTTACCTATTTCTCAGTGAATATAGGCAATGTATTTTAGTGCATTTAAACAAAACAGATTTATTAAACCGATATATTTATTAAAATAATATTTTAGTCACCAAACATATTTAGAAATTGAAAGACATTACAATTAAATTCAAGAAAATATTGCAAAAATAATTACAACCTACAACATTTCTACTAATTTGTTTTTGTTTCTCTTGAGTTTTCCTCTTTTTAAAATTAGCATTTAATATTTTTCTATAACATAAATTTGGGTGTACTAGTTTTTGGGCCGTTATCGTAAGTTATTTTGTTAGATAAGCTCCAGATTTGGCTTCAGTACTGACTAATATAATGTATATGCAAAAATATAATATTGTATAGCATATTATATTGTATATATATATATATATTATCTTTTCACAAGATGCATGTTTTAAGTAAAAAGCAATTCCTAGATTTAAACAGTTGACTTGAATTTAAAAAAAAAAATCTATTTAGCCAATTTCTTGCTCTGTCTGGGTTACCTTTAGCTTAGCTTAGTAAAATGAATTGACTCAGATTTGACCATTAGCATTTTGTTAAAAAAAAAGCTACAATTTCAACATAAAAAGGTAAAATGCTGTCAAACAGGGCATTTTTGACAATTATCACACATTTTTGGCATTTAGAACCAGGACTACATCTTACAGCAATAAAAACGCACGAAACACTTTCAAATTTGTCGCTACAAATGCATTTTATCTATATATGTATCAGTATATTGTATCTGTGCAGAAACTGCAGATGTTACACAAAGTGACATAAAATGCCATTAAATGAATTCTGTTTATAAGGAATAATCTACATTTAATGCATAGTGCAGACTATGCAGCGTTCAATTTATTTATTAGTACATGAATACAAGACTAAACTGTTTTTTTATTTTTATCTATTTATTTCTAATTCGTTGTTTATGACAGTTTTTCTAATATTAGATCTTTATTCTGAAAAACATATATATTGCAATATACTGTCTTCCTTACAGTATCATAAAACCATCACAATATATCTTGTTTTAACCACCATTTTGCCATACATTTTTTTAAATCACCAGATTCTTGCAGACATCCCTTTCTTAACAACATAAGAACAAATCTCATTGGTTCTACATGCTGGCAAACAAAAATGAACCTCACTGGCTCTCAGGAATAGAAGCAAGTATAAACTTTCAATGGAGAAACAGAATTTTCTCTGATTTGCATTGTGAAGATGAAAGTCTTACTGTTTTAGAAAAAACATGAGGGTGAAAATTATGACAGAAATTTCATTTTTTGTTTCATTTCATGAAGCCTTTTTTGTCTTACTTACTGTTTCTCTGGCTGAACAACTGCAACCTTTCTCTGTTTTACCACTGCAAAACATAAAACATGAATTTAAGTCTCTTGATGTCATATATAAATATCAATTTAAGCAGTCATTTGTGTGCACAGCAGTTTCTCTGAAACTGTGCAGTTTATGGTGTAAAACTGACCTCTGGGCTTGCAGGGGTGCAGTAGAGGATAACCATTTGTCTCACACCAGCTCATTGGAAAAATATCCATGGAGTCTGTGTGAACTATGATCTCTGGCAAGGCTTGCTTCAGACCTGAGCATGAGGGAGAGATAAATGACACTAATCCTCCCGCCTACTGACCTTCTGTTATGTCTATGAAAGTTTAAGCCCAGTCTTAAATTAGTGCATTAGTGGTCTTGCTATTTTTAATCAAGGACCTGGCTTTGTTAGTACCCTCTGAAGCCTGTCCAAGCAGACACTGCATAATTATTTCTGGTCATTTAGAGCTGATTTACTGCAGAGAGAAGACTGTTGAAATCACACCTTCCAAACGAATCCACATGTGTTGACCTTTGACCTTGGTAACAGTGGCTACGTGGATGTTTTCAGAGCAAATTGGGTTGACAGCCTCCAGCATCATGGACTCTTTGATGCACTGATCGGATGGGTCCTACAAGAACATTTCAAAGGGGTTTGGCAGTGTAAAGTCACATTGGCAACATAAAACATTCATATGTTTTACATTCATATTCATATATTTTACTCATATATTTTACTACTTGCGCTTTGTGAAAAAGCTAACATCCACCCCCCCTCAAAAGTAATCTTTGATTCTGTTTAATTATTATTATTGTATGAAAACAGTTTAGATTTGATGCATATTTAATGTTAAGTTATTGTACTTGCATTTGTTTATTATAAATGCAAATTTTAAATGCAAATTATTTATTATAAGCATTTATTAATCATAGTTCAACATTCAGTAATGCATTATTAAAATCCAAAGCTGTGCTTTTTAACATCAGTCAATGCACTGTGAGTTAACAAGAACTAACAATGGATGACTTAAAATTAATAAATACTGCAATAAGGGCACTATTGATTATTTATGTTAGGAAATATATTAAGTACTGAAACCTTACTGTAAAGTGTTAACAACAATTTAAATATAAAACATTTACGTTGCGTATGAATTGCATTTTTGTTTTATTATTATATTTTATTTGAACTCACTGGAGGAAAGCATTGCTGTGGGGCTGCTTCAGCCTCACACTGCTTTAGATAGTCGGCCCAGTCAAAATCCTGACCTTGGAACCCTAGAAGCAAACACACACACACACACACACACACACGTCACCTGAGAGAAACTGCCAACTGCACAACCGTCTCCCTAATATACATACAAATTTAAACATAACCGCAAGGCTACATTTGAACTTTAAAGTAAATCAGAAACAGACCCCCAATGGCAATTCAAATGATGAACTAATCAATATGTTGATTGGCAATTAGCAGCATGTGAGCCGCAAAGGAGATCTGACGATGAACACTTTGATAAGCGAGAGCTCAAAGCAACAAAGAGGTCAAAAAGTCTCCAAAACCAAGACTAAAGATAAATCTACGCATCCTGGTGTCAATAAAACACCTGCATATCAGATAATTAATAATTGCAAACAACAAATAATTAATAATTTATCATCCAAATGGGTTTCTGTTTGGCAAAGTCCAAAAGCCTCAAGCCTCAGTGTGTGTTTCCAGCTGTTAAAATGGGGAGGGATCCATAATGACCTGGCCAGCCATTAGTTGTAATGACTGCTCTTCTGGGCAGTATAAGTGCCAAGGAATGAGGCTGTTTTTCAGGACAGGGGGGCATCTGACAGTAAAAGCACTGCTCACTCATGTGTCAATGTTTTCAACAAACCAGTGTTTCATGGACAGCAGAATGAGCAAAATGCTTATGTGTTGCAAAATGAAGACAAGATCTCAATAAATCTGCTCTTGCTTGAAATATACAGTTCTGGACATGTCGTAAAGCACTCCAAGGAATAAAGCCATTTTGAAAGGAACGTGAAGGGTTGCTATTGTTATTTTGACAATTAAAAAAAAGAGGTTGTTTTCATTGACAAATAATGTTCCTCAATATTTTGACAACTACATTTGTTCAATGATGCAAACTAGACAGAAACAAAAAACAAATCAGTTTTAAATGACAAAAACTAACAAATGAAGGCAAAAAAAGAAATGTTAACGGAGGGTCAATTTGTCAAAACATCCAGCCAGAACAAATCTCTATTGTTTCAGGGTGAGCTGCGCACATCTGAACTGTAGCCTATACTGATCCACCTGGCAGGACAGACGCAATCATTTCCTGCATACTGGATTAAATGTAGAAATGAAAAGCTAAGAGCAGGTAAGCAAAGGAAAAAAGACAGAGCAAAAGACTTATTTTTTTTTAGCACAGATGTTGTAAAATATGACTAATCAACATTAAATTGGACAGCACGCAATATGCTTATACTTTCATTTTTGATTTGCTAAATTAATAAGTTAATACTAAATTGATTAATAATAAATACAATTTATTAATAATAATTAACACAATTTTCCCCCTTAAACTACTTAAAAAGTTGGTCATAAAATTAGTATCGGTAAAGCATCTTATCTGTGTATTAATTTTTTAACTGACAGCACCAAAATAAACTTCAGTAACGTCTTGAGTACAGCAGAATTATTTATATTAAATGTAGGCAAATAAATATATCTGGTTGAAAAAATGTAAAAACATCTTCAATTAACATAAGACATAATTTAATTCGATTTAAAACCCTGCATCGGTTGTACTTATCTAAGGAGAAACTGCATACGATTTTTCCTCAGGTTTCTCCACTTTGTAACAAGTGTAAAACAGCAGAAGGATCCCTAACCCACTTGATATGGTTGTGTCCTAAATTACAAGAGTTTGGGGAAAATATATTGCAATGTTTTTTCCAAAGCCCTCAAAAAAAATCTTGAACCATGTCCACTTATAGCTGTTCTTGGGATATTTAGTAACTATATATGAAAGACAAGCCATGTTATTTGGTATGGTAATTGCCAAAAGAATGTGGAAAATCTGTACCAAAGTTAGGTATGTGGGGTAGAGATCTCGTAAGCATGCTTGCTTTGGAGAGGTTGAGATATATCAATGATGATACATTTTAGATATTTGATAAAACATGGAGACAGATATTAGAACACTTTAATGCATTGGAAGAAATGCAAGCATAACCAATGATCCCTGTCAATAACATAGCAATTAAAAACTATGTAAAATGAATGTGCCTAAACTATTATTCATTCATTCATTTTCATTTCGGCTTAGTCCCTTTATTAATCTGGGGTCGCCACAGCGGAATGAACCACCAACTTATCCAGCATATGTTTTACACAGCGGATGCCCTTCCAGCTGCAACCCATCTCTAGGAAACATCCATACACACCCATTCACACTCATACACTACGGACAATTTTAGTCTACCCAATTCACCTGTACCGCATGTCTTTGGACTTGTGGGGGAAACCGGAGCACCCGGAGGAAACCCACGCCAACACAGGGAGAACATGCAAACTCCACACAGAAACGCCAACTGACCCAGCCGAGGCTCAAACCAGCGACTTCTTGCTGTGAGGCGAACGTGCTACCCACTGCGCCACTGTGAGGCCCCTAAACTATTATTTGACCATAAAATTAGTCAGGATAACGCATTCTTCTGGTAATATAATAACAACTATGGCTGAACAATATATCATTTGAGCATCTATATCGCAATGCGAGTATCTGCAATAGTCACATCGCAGAATTAGATTATTTATTAAAGATAAATGGTAGACTCCCCAGAAAACTATGGAGAATTTATTTATCATTTATTTGGGCTCTGTTGTATTTACGTATGCTTGTTATTTATTATATTTTATGCAAACGCACTGCATAGAAAAATACTTGATCACCCCAGTCAATCTAAATTAATGAAATCTTTCCAAATGTCCAGCTATTCAAATCATCTGGTGAAATTATATTCATATCGCAATATATATTGCAGCAAAACAAAAATCTCAATGTCAGACCTTCCCAATATCATGCAGCCCTAATAACAATGTTACTTTATAATTACTTTTATTTATGCATTACCTGATCAGCCAAAGTATAGGTTTGCTTTCGTGTGCATTTGTCTGTGTTCTGTTGTTCTGTCATAGGTTAAGATTTTTGTGTACTGTATATGTATATTATTATATTATATATTTTTTTCTCTCTTTTGTTGTAGTTTTGTAAAATGCAAAAAGCACGTAAATAAATGTTTAAAAAAGAAAGAAAGCTATATATAGCTGGTTTATTATAAAGAGTGCATTTTCTGGAGTGTTTTGTTTAGGCCTAAGTGTTAAATCTGAGCCAGTATTGCTCAAACCTTTACATGATTCTTATTTATTTATAAGTGTGTTCTCCAGAATTAAACAATGAGCTCAGAAATTTTAGAGATAGGCATTACATTTATTATGAATTAACTAAACTGATTAGATTTTAATCAACTTAATCTAGAGTAGATTTAGTTGACTAAAATCTTGTTAAATTTAGTTGACTAAAACTAGACTACAACTACAATGTATTGCAAAGACTAAAATATGATTAAAACTAAATGGCGTTTTAGTCAAAAGACTGTATCCACAGACCTGGAGGAGGACTGAGCTTGACTCCGTTCTTCAGACTCCATTGTGTGGGGAAGATGCCAGGACTGTCCCGATGGCACAGGAAAGAGCGTGCGCCTCCCTCTTTCTGTTTCTCGTCTCTCATGTCATCCATCAGAACCAGAAAAAACTGCTCATTAAAAACCTGTATCACATACATAAAATAAAATAAAAAACAGGTTAATGTATCAAGCAAGACGGTCACAATCGCCTTTCCTGTTCATTCTAAGTATCATCTATCTGGAATACACCCATGTTTATGAAACACATCCTAGTGTGAAACGTCTGACCTTCCTGTGTTAACACAGAGACTCATTTTTGTGATCTTTCTCAAGGCTAAACCCGTTTAATAACAGCATCTATACTAATAAGAACTGAAATAAACTTTTATTTTTAACAAGATTCAGTTTTTTCCATTTGTTTTATTCTTCATAATTGATTTTTTTTTGTCTGATTAAATAAAAGATTAGTAATCATCAAGCATGTTTCCAAATAAATGAAATGGTGATCTTTGTCAATGAAATTTATTTGAGCTTTCGGTAACACTGTACAATAATAGTCCATGTTAGTTAATGTATTTACCAAGTGTGAATAATCTTGTAAAGCATTTATTAATCATAGTTTAACATGAACTAATGCATTATTAAAATCCAGAGTTGTGCTTATTAACATTAACTAACGCACCATGAGTTAATATTAACTAACAGTAACTAATAATAACTATTTAACAATTAAGGTTAACAAAGATGAACAAATACGGTAATAAATGTATTACTAACAGTTTGTTCATGTTAGTAAATACATTAACTAACATTAAGTAATGGACCATATTTTCAAAGTGTTTCAGAGTTTTCCTCAAATAAAATGACCAAATAAAAACAACAAATTCGTGATTCAAAATGTTCATTCAAACGGTTTCATTACAATAATTTATCAACAATAATAAGAATTATATAAAATTATTTAAATTACTGTATAGTAAGGAAAGTCCTATTATTATTCCAAAAGCCTTGTCAAAAATGTCCATTAATACATTTTTTGAATAAAAATATTGCATGATTTCCTTTTGAAAAAAAAAAACAATCAAATAAAATAGGTTTCACACTCAAGATTCTTGATTCTTACATAAATCACGAACTAGTTAATTTTTTTCTTGATTTAATTAATAAGAGTAAATAATGAGGCATTCACACCGGACGCACCTTGCGGGAGTAAATCACACTATTCAGTTTTGTTGCAAAATGGCTGACATGGATTTTGTTGAGAAGGTAGCTGTGCTTTATTTGCATATAAGCTGTGCATATATTCTTCAAGTTCTCATTCTACTTCCCTAATCCTACCCAATACCTACATCTGACTACTACCTCAATAACTATTAACCCAAATTTTGTTCAAATCCCAAATAGCACTGAATTTGTCAGTTACAAAACATTATATATTCACAATCAAAAGATTTTGTCCAGTTTATATTGTCCAGCATAATCTGGAGGCAATGAGAGGATGGAGAGGTACTGTAGGGTCCATTACAATACCTTGGCCACAGTGGCAGGACTGATAGTGAAAGGAGCTGCAGGATCCACCGCTTCCAGCTTCATCCCTTCAGAAAAGCAGTGCGGAGTAATGGCTGATCTGTCCTGAATACAGAAACAAATGTGAATTCCATCAATAGGAATGAATAATTTAGAGACGGACTGTAAAATAGAAACAAGTAGAAAATGCATTTTTTTTTAGCTTTCTCCAAATTGTGGTCTTTTCTTCTGTATTATTATTGTAGCAAACATGCCTTGACAACTTGGCTATGTTGACTATGCTAACTATTTATAGCATTTGTTGTAACAAAATGTATTTTTTGTTATGCTTTATTATAACTTTATTACACTTATCAATTAATAAACTGGAATTATTGTCAAAAACAACTACTATAATTTCAAAAAGCACATTTGAAAAATATATAATGAATCATAATAAATCACTTAAAGAAGACTGTGTCCTCATTTGATATCACCCATTAGAACATGTAGGAACTGAGATATTAATTGGTGACACTTTAGTTTAGGTCACAATTCATGCTATTATTACTGGCTCACTAACTGCCTATTATTAAGGTATTAACTGCTCATTAGTAGTATAAACAGCTAATTTGGAGTTTATTAAGCTAGTAAGGGGAGTTAATGGTTTCTTAATACAGTGGATTATAACTTGAACTAAAGTGTTACCAATTCATTTCTATTAATATATTTTTTATGGAAAAATGCTGTCAAAGATTTTAAGTGTAATCATTATAATTTATTATTATATTTACTTTAAAGTTAACTTGATATTAATGTTTTGGTTGTATTTGTTAACAGAACTACTCACTGTTTGTGATGTGTAAAATACTGGAAGAACTATTAAACAAATGTTTTTTTGTTGCTGTTGTTGAATTAAAACCAAGAGGGTTTAAAAAGGGCTACACTTATTAAAAGACAACCATCCTGGTGCAACCTGCAGTGAAATGCCTTGCTCAAGGGCACAAAGGTCACAGTGGATCACCATAACACTCCAGGTTATACATCACACCAGCAGGGTTCAAACAAGTAGACTTCGGGTCAGAGTCAAGTTTTACCAAACACATGGTAGTTAATTAGTGTTTACTGACCCTGTAAAACTCCTCGCTGATGCTGGAGTCCTGCTCCTGAGAGGAGACGCTCTTCTTCACCTCCTCCCATTCAGCTTCAGTGCGAAGAGGGAACAGAGCTGCAAACAAGCACACCTAAACATGATCAAATCTTTGCCGACCTCATCACATGTTTATCTTCTAAAAGCTTGTGGACTCTAATCTACGCCCCTGTAAACCCTTCCCCATTCACCACTTCCTACTATTGATTAGCTTAACTGTGATATGTGGGTCTCCCGGGGTAAAGTTTTATAGTTTGAACAACCTAGATTTCTTTGCAAGGTCTAAGGCTACATTAACACTGTGTTTTTGTTTTAAAACACAACTTGAGCTATGTTATGCCTGGTATTCAAACTCTGGAGGTGACGTCCACGAATTAGAGATGTTTGTTTAGGTTGAAATAAATGTGGCTAGACGTTTAGATGCCTAGTATAAGTTTATAAATTCCATTATCATTTGTGTTTGATTTATTAATTGTAATACACATTTTCAAATTTTTATCTTGCTCTAAAAATGAAAGGATTTGCTGACTGCTTGAACATTTGTCTCTCAAAACTATTTACCACTTGACATATGTTGTTTGTAACTAATACTATTTAATAAATGTATATACAATTTTGTACCATAAGTATAGTTACTTAAATTTTCTAATTTGTTTCTTGTTGTGTTTTGAATACAGGACACATTTAACATTGATTTATTTAATAATTGTACATTGACTACAAATTTGTACTGATAGCAGTGTCTTCAGTTATGTAGTGTGGATGGAGACCTTTCTGAAACATAATAGAAATACCAGCTTGGATGAGGATAGATTTTATTCAAAAATAGCATGGTAAAAATTAAAACGCTCTAGTGTAAACACAGGCCAAGTTTCCATTCTTAAGCAATCAGGTTGATTTGCACATTTATAGGTCAGGACGACTCAACTACTAATCTTTTTGCTCTATTCAGTGTCCTTCTCTAACCACAGAACATGCAGCAATGACAAACCTCAAGATCCACATTTATTTCCAGTTTCTGTTTCCATGGTTTTAGCTGCACTGACCACTTATATACTTCAAGCTAGCTAGTGCTTAGAAGTAGCATAATTCCTAGCACATAGACATACAAAAGGCCATGCCAATGTCAATTCATTTATTCTGATTCATTCATTTAAGCTGCATACAAAATTAATTTGAGGCTATTAATTTGATGCTCATTTTAAAGAAACCCTCACCTGCTGGTGGTCTAAGGATGCAGCTGTGCTTCTGTGCCCATCCCGACAGATGAAGCAAGGGGTCCAGGTAAAAGACCCATGTGATGGACTGGTTTTCAGGGAGTCCGTCTGTGCCGGCGTATCGAAGGCGTAAGCGGCCCCCAATGTTCTCCTCAATCACTGCAGACCAAACCACTCCAGCATCTTGAAGGTCTATAAGCTCAACATTTAGACCTGGACTTAACAAATCTATAGGATTACAGCCACGCTGTGCCTACAAACACACATGTGAAAGAGAAAAAAAAAGAGGAAAGACACAGGATGATGCAATTTTTAATACTGTGGAACAGTGAAAGTTTTTTCGTGCTACAATAATCAGTTTACAGGGCTCTTCTAAAATGGTGTTACTAATTACTTTGTTTTTTTATTATATAACCTAATATTTAACAGTAAAGCCAAATACAATGTACATAAATTAAAGGATTTCTATTGCATTCTGTTTTTAATTTTGTTGTTAAATTATTACTTTCTTTCAAAAAATGTATTAATATATGGCCCTACCAGATTATCTTTAAACAATGATCAACTGCCTACATATTTACAGTTCAGCCATATGTCTTACCCCTTCCAGTAGACTGGCAGGAACACTGCAGGATTCAGCCAAATCTTTCTCCAGAAACGCTTCCCAGTCCTGGTGCTTTTCTCGGACACCTGCACACAAATCCGGCACCTCATTTTTAGGGACAAAGCAGACCTACTGACAGGCCATCCTGCTGACAGATTAATACCATTTTGCACTTATAATGGCTTCACCACTGACACGGCATTCTGGGCCATAAGCGCAGCTGTCAATAAGGCACAGGCAGCCAGAAGCAAAATGCAAGTAACCATCTGGACTCTCTCACTGCTCTACCTACTGCACTCTAGTCCCGGATTTTATTAATAAAAGAAGCTTTAAGTATTAAACAGAGTCTTTTAATAATTTCAGAGGAGTAAAGGCTGTGCCCATCAGCAAGCTGCAGGCTAAATAAAAGCCCCAACACAAACACCCCTCCCCCATTTCCTGAATATGCCCACAAATCGACAGTGAACAAACATCTACAGGAATTAGCACAACGCTGCAAGGAACGCAGCACTTAAAGTACATAAAGAAATATGCAAATCTGATACAGAGTGGTTGATGCGTACAGCATCTTTTAGAAATAACCCCCAGAGCCTAAATCCAAATATCCTTTACCAGAAAAACTGCAGTGTGCTTTCTGAGTGACTTAATAAAGTAAAATCAAATCCCTGAAATCAAAACTACATTTATTGGTGTGCTAGTATCAATATATCGGTTATATACCAGTCATTTATTAAGCCTGTGTGATCAAAACATGCATTTAGAAGATAGAAGTGTTCAAATCTTTAAAGTTTGTCGGCAAGAATCAAGAAAAAAAAAGACATGACTAGGTTCAAACCTGCAGAAATATTTGCAGATTTCGAGCCCATCATTCAATCTATTTATCTATTTATGCAAATATATATTTATTCAGTTCTTATATGAATTTCAGTGATAATATTGGATATGCAAAATAACTGCAAACAATCAAAGTCTCACTGCACTCTTCACTTATTTGCACTCCACCTGCTATTTGCCCTTGTTTACATATTTTTCATTTTCTCTCTATTTTTTTTCTAAAACTATTTGTATTTATTGTATATACATTTTTGTTGTAGTGTTTTTATTATTTGTCTGGGAGTAAGGTAATTTCAATTCTCTGTAAGTCTGTACATGTGGCAGAATTAGCAAAAAAAGTTGACTTTGACCTGACTGAATAATTAGAAGGTTTATGTACAATACGGTTTGTAAAGTAATATTTTCTGTTTTAGTGGATATATTATATGAAAGACTAACTGTAGCTTTGTTTAACATACAAATGATTCTAATTGGATTTGCATTGTTAACCTGAAAAGTACATTTTCCCCCCACATTTGTTTCTGCTCCTATAGTCTCAAATGCAGACTCATTTGAACAAAATCCTGCTCAGAAATAGCAGAAAAGGTCATCAGATTCTGTCTGGCCCTGATCAAGACTGACTGTGCACAGTTTCTTCAAGATCTTCTGACAAATCAAATGCTTTTTAGTATCTGAAACAAAATACTATTAGTTATTTTTAAAGGAGGGCAACTCGATATGTATGTCTTTGTTTCAGCTGGACCACACCACACATTGAAAGCTGTGCATTTCAGGCCACGTCAGAAGATCTTGAATGCCTACTTATCATAAATTTGAGAGCACAGCAAAAACTGCTCCAGTCCCCAGTTCCCACAATTCTCTGCTCACCCTCTGGAGGTTTCATCATTCGACCTTGCTGTTTGCTCCATCCAATCGGGTGCAGGTCAGCGGTCATGATGTCGCACCAAAAGTCAGCACGCCGGTCATCTTGGTAGCCCTCATATCGTAGTAAGAGTAACTGTCCACAGGTGGTGATTATTGTGGCTACCCAGTACGTTGATTCGGATTCAGTGCGCACACACACCTCCAGCTTCATACCAGGAGTCAGACCCGTCTCCAAGCCCTGGTCTACCTGCAAAAGAAAAACACTATAATGAGCAAATGATCTAAACAGACACATAGCTAGGTGACGCAGATGAGTAGCCGACAGGTGAAGAGCTAAAAAGAGTAGTTTTGGTCCCACTTGCACTGTTAGGGGTCATTGACACAGGAAGTATTTTTCCAGTTCAATGCGCTACTTTTCCAATGTTTTTTATGTCACATAAGTGCTGCATTTTTAAGATGCTAGGTCAAGTTAAAGCAACACTTCACTTCATTTTAAGGCGAAATAACAAAGAATATAGAATACACAAGACATGTCACTCAAATGGTTTTGTAAAGTGTAACGGTCAATATGGTGAATGAAGCCCGCCTTCTAGTACAGGAGCCAATCCTCGATCGCTATGGACTGACAATTCTCCTGGGGAGGGGCTCGGGCCCAAGCATACTGCCTGAGAGACGTTTAAGAAAGATGGCCGCCAAGTGAAATTACTTGCCTTAAAGGGACTTTGGTAATAATGAAGAAACTTTGCTGCCATACCATGGCTGCAGCAGGTGCAATGACATTATGTAGCATTGTTACCTAGTTACTTAACTGGAGATTATTTTCAGGTGTTGTGGCATGATATCATTGTGCCTGCTTCCTCTAACGGTTACTACGTAACCCCGAGAGGGGGAACGGAAATGCTATGTGGAAACTTCCACTATGGGGATTTCGTCAGAAGCCAATCATCTGAAAGAGTAATAAAACAGGCCAATGAAATGCCAGTTGCCGGTGTCAGCATGCATAGCTGGCAGCAATTACAATCATCTGTTGTATAAAGATGCCCGCCGTGCATCGCAAAGACACCTTTTCTAGCTGAAGAGCCGAACTACAGCTGTCAGCTAAGGTACAACCGCTGTCACGAAGGAACATAGCATTTCCGTTCCCCCCTTCAGGAAACGAGGGTTACGTAGTAACCGTTTCGTTCCCCAGTGGGAGGGGAACTTCAATGCTATGTGGAAACCTCCACTATGGGGAAACGTTTGGAAAATACCACATCGATTGAACCTTACCACGTCACTGGTGAGAGATTTGCCAGGCTCCAGCGTGAGCGCACCATCATCACCAGAGATGCAGCCCTCCAACGTGCCCCCTAGCCCTTATTTACCTGTGAAGCGCTTAAAGGCTTATTTATATTTTTGGGGGAGTCATAAAAAACACACCTAGTAAAGTTTTAAAATACGACAGTAAATTGGGAAAGCGTGCAGTCCCGAAAGGGAGGACGTTGCGGAGGCCACCTGGGGAGACCTGGTGGCATGAAAACATTTGAAATAACCCTGAGAAGGGAGGTTAGCGGGGAGGTAAGACACGGACCTGCCTAAGAGGAGGGAACTATATTGTGGCTGAATGAAGCATATGGGATCGCCAGTGGAGATTGCGCATAGCAGGTGCCTATACCCAGAACGCGGGCTGACCAAGTGGGCATGCCAACAACGTAATGGGCCAGGCACCTGACTTCTCCACTGAGTCAGATGCTGGGGGCCTCGGAGGAACTCTGTAGAGTTCGCCAGATGGGGACTTCAACTGAACAGAGTGAAAAAAGCGCACATATCTCTGTGTTAGAGAGAAAGGCACAGCAAGCGTGTTTCAACACCGTACCGAATTTCCTCATTCACTGGCGTTATCCAGCACACGTGAGGAAAATTAGCTCCACTCAAAGATTATAGACTCTTACAAATGTATTAGGTGTCGCCCAGCCCGCAGCTCTACAGATGTCTGTTAGAGAGGTGCCTGCGCCCAAGAGGAGGCGATACTCTAATCGAGAGCGCTCTCACTCCCGGTGGACGCAGGTCACCCTAGCACAGAAAAGCGAGGAAGATGGCATCTACTATCCAGTGGGCCAACATTATGGATACAGCACTTCCCGTCTGCCGATCATAACAGAAAAGAGCTGCTTAGAGTCGTAAGCTCTAATGCGGTCATATAGTGCAGAGCGCAAACAGAACACAGCAAGAAAAGGGGCTGGGTCTGCCTCCTCCGTGGGCAGCACTTGCAGGTTCACTACGTAGTCTAAAAGAAGCACTGTAGGAACCCTTGGGCACCTAGGTGGTCCGGGGTCTCAGAAAAACGTGAGAGTGGGCTGGCCTGAATTGCTGGCACACTTCGCTGACCGAAAATGCCTTCAGATACCCGACCATCTTGACCAATGCCAACGCGACCAGCAGAGCTGTCTACCTGAACAGAAATTTTAAAGATACTGAGTTGAGTGGATCGAGCAGACCTCTCCTAAGAGAGATCTCCAAGTGGGTATGAGAGGGTATGAGATCTCCAAGTGGGTATGAGCAGTCATCCCCGCATCCTTAGAGCAGGGATGATCGTAACACCAACCTCTCAGTGCGGAAGGGACAGCCTTAGCTCCAGCCAGCTGAAGGAGGATAGCATCACACTGATCTGGCATGTCCAAGGTCATTCTCGGAGAGAAGTACACCACACAACAAATAGACTCCACTTCAGGATGTAGGCATGCCTCGTAGAGGGTGCTCTAGACTGAGTGACGGTGTTAACCACCAAGCTGGTAGGTCACCTAAGTCCTCTGTGATCCATCTATGTACCACACAGAGGTTCCAGAGATATGGGCGTGGGTGCTAGATGGTGCCTGTCCCAGAGAAAAAGGTGCTTCTTAAAGGGAATATGCCAGGGAGGGGCTGTCACAAGGAGAGAGCTGAAATACAGGTCCGGTTGAGCCAGAGGCGCAATAAACAGACCTACTCCTTGTCCTCCCTGACTTTACACAATATCTGTGCGAGTAGGCTCACTGCAGAAATGTGTATTTAAGCACGCCCCGGGGCCAGCTGTCTTAGCCAGTGCGCCAGAACGCACCCATAACAGCTGGACAGCCGAGGGTGGAGTCTCCATTCTCCCGGGCGTGAACTACCATGAGAGTGCATCGGCTGCACATTTGAACTTGCCGGGAAAAGAATGGCACGTAGCGATTTCTTGCCGCGTAGGACTCCAGAGGAGCAGACGTCGAGCGAACTGAGACATGCGGCAAGAGCGGGTACCCCTTGTGCGGTTGATATACACCACAGTCACCGTGCTGTTGTCCTGACCAGTACGTTACCCCTCTAGCACCGGTAAAAAAACTGTGCAACACGAGATACACTGCCAACAGCTCCAGGCAATTAATATGCCGATGCATCTGGGTTCCTTCCACTGAGCTGCAGCTGCCCACTGTCCACAACACACGGCCCCTCAGCGCGTACTGGAACATCCATCAGAACGACAATATGCCTGGACACTTGTTCTAGAGGCACACATGCCCGAAGAAATGCAGGGTCCGTCCAGAGGCTGAGGGCACGGCAACACAGTGGAGTAACAGTCAGCCAGTGCGAGACCACCTGCCATGCTGGGCCTGCCATGTTGGGGACCTGATCGTGAAGCCTATGCTGAGCGGTATTATATGGAGCAAACTGAGCAGCGACAGCAGCTGCGCATGCCATATGCCCAGGAGCCTCTGAAATAATATCAGTGGGACCACAGTTTTCCTGTCGAACTCTCTCAGACAGGTCACCTTCAGCTTGGCACGCTCTCGGGGAGGTGCGTGTCATAGTGATCGATTCCAGCTCCAACCCGAGAAAAGATATGCTCTGCACGGGGGCGAGCTTGCTCTTTTCTCGGTTGACCCAAAACCTTAACAGGTCAAGGTGCAGGAGCACCCAGTCCCTGTACATAACCAATTGATCCTGTGTAAGCTATAAAAGTGATAGAAATAATTGAGTATGCACATGTCCATGAGCCGAAGGGGCGTTAGGACATCCTCCGCGAGCTTGGTGAAAACCCACGGAGACAGGGAGAGCCCAGAAGGGAGGACTTTATACTACCATGCTCAATCCTCACATGCAAACTGCAAAAACTGCCAGTGGCACAGGAAATTGGAGACATGAACATACGTGTCCTTCAGGTCTATCGCTGCAGACCAATCCTGAGGACGAGCGCACCGGGGGATGTGCTTCTGCATAAGCTGCTTGTAAGGCAGCGGGTCAAAACGCGCAGGACTAGGATTGATCATAACCCACAGCTCTTTTAGGGTACGATGGAGTACAGACTAATAAGCCCATACCTCATCTCGGCTGGAGGGACCGGCTTGATTGCGTCCTTTACCGGGAGGAAAGCAATCTCCTCGTGCAAGACAGGGCGGACACGGGGCTGACCTTGGTGTTATATACCATGAACTTGGGGGACCGTTTAGCAAACGGAATCACAAAGCTGAGTCTGGGCCGCGCTAACCAGGCTGGCAGAGCCCGCGTGAGTGACATCATCAGTACAATCAATGACGCACTAGCGGTGGGGCAGCAGGGTATGGGAGAGCTCAGCCTGGGAGGCACGCGTCCCGACGAAGAGCGGAAGATAAGAGGTTAATCTTAACTCCGTCCCAAGAGCCAACAGGGTGGCTGGAAGTGCGAGAGAAAGAAGCCCGTCTTTCGGGCACTCTCGGAGCCTGTAGCGAAAAGCACTGATCCTGAGAGCTGGAAGGCATAGCGTTCCATACTGGCAGTGTTCGGGCTGTCACATGCAGAGAAAGGAGAAATTGCTCTTATAAATTTTTGCTAGGCATCCGGCTATATAGTTAATGATATGGGTGTCCGTGGCTCTCTGGCGGGGAAAGAGCAAACCTCCTTTTCTTAGAGTGGCACGTCTCCATGGCGCTTCGTGGTCTGTCCTGGTCTTAGCAGCGCCCTGATGCGGGGGCGGGGCGGTGATTGTCTGTTAGATGCTTGACTCTTCCACTTAACCGGTTAACGGACAGGGCGACAGAGCAAATTTTGGAGCCACAGATAAGCGACCTTAGCGAGAAGCAGCCATAGTCGATGGGGAGAGCATGTGTTTTTTTATTTTTTTTTCCTGGGTGAATTTCCCTTTGGTGTCGCCGGACAGGCAAGCCTGGGATATGGGTGTGTTAAAAAAGCGAACCGTCAATGTCACACATATCTGCCAGGTCTGAGCCAGAGGTGGCATTGCTGGACCACTAGTGTGGTCATCGTCCTTCCCAGGGAACTCGCAGCCGACCTGGTGTTTTCAGAGCAAAGTCGGTTGCAGTGCGTAAATAAAGCCTGGGTCGGAACCTTTCTCGTGCCGCTGGGCCAACGCCTGCGCCAGCCATAGCAAGCAAAACAGAAGCAGTCTGGCCCGCAGCAGTGTAGTCTCTGGCCCCGAGGGACGCCGATAACCTACACGCTTTGGACAGGAGCCAAAGCTAACCATGCCAGGAAGGGGCACCACATGGGCAAGATTGACCGCGCTAGCACGCTCGACCTGGGGACTCACCTCATACGCCCTGGCTGCTCCGTCATCGAGGAAAGTGAGGGCGGAGTGCACGCAGACCGGGCAGAACTTACTGTGCACCTCCGGGAAGAAGGGGACAGGAGGCTTAGAGGGTTTCCCCTTCTTATCCACCACGTAACACCCCTAATCGGTCCGGTGGCGGAGCTGGGGGACAAGCCATCTCCAGCCTCGCCACCGAAGCAGCCCGGGTTAGCACGGCCGTCATCTCAGATTCCATATCCGGAGCCTCGCTTACCACCCGAGGGAGGAAGCGGGTTCGAATAGTCATCAAAAAATGACAGCCCACCCTCTGATGCAGCGATGGACATCTGGTCCTCTGTGTCATCGAGTGAGAGGGCGATCATCCAGGAGGACTTCGCTCACTCGAAGCTTGGATGAAGCGCTGAGAAATGCCACTTTAACCCTCAGATCTGCCCGAGTGCCAACAGGGACAACAGGGGTTGTGCCCGAGGGACAACAGGGGTGGTTCACCCTTTTGCAAGAGCAAGCCGCGATCTTAGCTGCGCAACAGACATGCCATCGCAGTGATGGCATGCGCTGCCTGCGAGCACCGCATTGACATGCTGAACCCCCAGACATGCAACACAGTGCTAGTGCCCATCATCCGTGGAAAGGGGGAACCACCGCATCCAGAAACGCACTGTCGGAACGACGCCTTTAAAAAGACGCGCTGCACGACCGTGTTGCTCTTTTGGGAAATTTGCTCCTTATACATACCGCTCTAAAAGGACCGGACCCAGAGAATGCCCAGGCAAGGGAGAATACACTCTGGAACAGGGACAAGCAGCTTGTTCAAACACCAGCAGGTTTCTTGTTCTCTCTCTCACTTTCTCGAAGGAGGTTTGGAGGAACCCGAAGACTCCCTCAGTAGCGTGAGGCTCTGAAAGCGAAAAGGTGTCTTTGCGATGCACAGTGGGCATCTTTATACAACAGATGATTGTAATTGTTGCCAGCTGTGCATGCTGATGCCGCCAACTCATTGGCATTCATTGGCCCATTTTATTACTTTTTCAGACGATTGGCTTCTGACGAAATCCCCATAGTGGAAGTTTCCATATAGCATTAAAGTTCCCCTCCCGCTGGGGAACTATAGAAAAGTCAAGCTTTAAGCAGGAAAATTATCAAAACTCATTCATTCATTTTCATTTCAGCTTAGTCCCTTTATTAATCTGGGATCGCCACAGCGGAATGAACCGCCAACTTACCCAGCATATGTTTTACGCAGCGGATGCCCTTCCAGATGCAACCCATCACTGGGAAACATCCATACACAATCATTCACACTCATACACACTACGGACAATTTAGCTTACCCAATTCACCTATACCGCATGTCTTTGGAATTGTGGGGGAAACCGGAGCACCCGGAGGAAACCCACGCAAACACGGGGAGAACATGCAAACTCCACACAGAAATGCCAACTGACCCAGCCGGGGCTCGAACCAGCGACCTTCTTGCTGTGAGGCGATTGTGCTACCCACTGCACCACCGTGCTGCCCGTTCTTAGTTTTAATTAGTTATTAATTATATATTTTTAATACAAATAATTTCACCCTCAACTACTGTTTGGGTCAATGTTGCTTACAAAGGTATTATTTATATTTGTATTTGCATATTAATTATTTTAATTACATTTACTGGGTTGTCAGTATCAATATATTGGTTATATAACAGTCATTTATTAAGCCTGTGTGATCAACACATGCATTTAAAAGACAGAAGTATTCAAATCTTAAAAGTTTGACATGACTGCCTATAGCGAATTTGTGCCTGCAGAAATCTTTGCAGATTTTGAGCCCATCATTTAATCTATTTATTCATTCATTCATTCATTTTCATTTCGGCTTAGTCCCTTTATTAATCTGGGGTCGCCACAGCGGAATGAACCGCCAACTTATCCAGCATATGTTTTACGCAGCGGATGCCCTTCCAGCTGCAACCCATCTCTGGGAAACATCCATACACACCCATTCACACTCATACACTACGGACAATTTTAGCTTACCCAATTCACCTGTACCGCATGTCTTTGGACTTGTGGGGGAAACCGGAGCACCCGGAGGAAACCCACGCCAACACAGGGAGAACATGCAAACTCCACACAGAAACGCCAACTGGCGAGGCTCGAACCAGCGACCAGCGACCTTCTTGCTGTGAGGCGAACGTGCTACCCACTGCGCCACTGTGAGGCCTAATCTATTTATTTACTTATGTAAATGTGTGTTAATATTTATTTATGCAGTTTTTATATTAATTTCAGTCAGAACATTGGATATGCAAATAAACTGCAAACAATCAAAGTCTCATTGCACTGCACTTTTCACTTATTTGCACTTTGAGCAAAATGCTTATGGTCTAATCCGATTCAATGATTTATGCTAAGCTAAGCTAAAAGTGCTCTCTTACTTTTTAAAATGCTTTTATGATATTTAATAACAGTTCTTAGTTGTGATTAGTAATTAATTATATTTCTATACGAATAATCCTACCCTTAACTACTGTTTGGGTCAATATTGCTTACAAAGGTATTGTTTATATTTGTATTTGCATATTAATTACTTTAAGTATCATAAAAATAACTCACTTTATCTTTAAATCACAAAGCAAAAAAATTATTGTGAGAAGTTACATATTTAACCTTCCCCCTTAGATGGTTTTATGTGATCATATAAACCATAAAAAACACACCATTTAGCCAAATACTTCAAATTAAATATATTTTATTTAAAGCAAATTGCTGCCCATAATATCAATGTAAAATTTATTGAAAGACTTTCACCAGAGATGAAAACAATCAGCTGTAGGTTATCCACTGACCTATGCAACTCAAGTGCACTAAATACAAACTAAACCACAGCATTACAGCAGAACATGATGAAAGAAATCAGCACGGGATAAAATGTATGTGATGCAATGTAAATACCAAGGGAATTTTGGTCAATTTCTCTGGGGCTCATTTCTGACACAGCAAATACATTCTTTAAGATCTAAATGGTCACTTATTGGTCTTGCAGTTCCCATGAGAGTAGGAATACATCACTAATGCATAGCGAGCTAATCTGACTGTTGACTTCAGAATTTCACCATGTCATAAAGCAGAAAAAATATCTAATGGCATTAAAAAAATAGGTTGTTTTGTTGGCTCTAGTGCACTCTATATTTCTTTATTTATTTTTTTGCTATTAAATATGGCTTTTAATTGAATCAGTTCATAGATATTCAGGGGCAGACTCCATACAGATTCTTTTCAAAAGAACTGCTCAAAGGAGTCATTCGTTCATGAATCATTCAGGAAGCTCACGCAGCTCCTGCAGCAACACCAGGTCATGGGTTTGATTCTCAGGAAATTCATAAACGTATAAAATGTCTACTTTAAGTGCAACTAAGGTCATGTGAAAGAATACAAATGTGAAAAAGACTACTCTATATTTGGCTGTACCATTGTAATAGATAATTGTTTTCTAAGCATTATTTGGAGGTCCAATTTCACACTCAAATTTGACTAAAATCTTTCAGTATGATATTAAACCCATTTCTTTAACCGTGGTCCTGAAGATTCTAAATAGGGGTGTAGAAAAATTATTTACTCACATGTTTGAAGGCATGATGAGGAACAGAAAGTGCCCCGGTTTCCTCCAGGTAATCGTCCCAGTTAAACTCTGACACATCCTGACCAGAGTCTGCATCTGAAACATTGAACGACCGATAACTCACTCCCATCCACAATGTCAATGCTGATATATATATATACACACACATATCAATAATAAGCAGGAGCTTGCACAAATTTTCAAGTGACCTTTGCTTGCCTTGAGGATTTGCAGAAATATTCACAACTCTCTGTGTCAAGGACAAACAAGTTTACGTATGTCTAAATATGTTAAAACTGTTTCAAAATGTTGTGATGTAGCTCCTTAGCACGTCGTTTTTTCAGGGTTAAAGGAATGACTAACGCATTATGACTTCTGTGATGTGGAAAATTCTGATGCGATTGAAAAATCCAGACAAAGTTATGACAAACTGTAGAACAGGGAATGTCTCTGAATTTGGCAAACTTTATATACAAAACTAGTACTAGACACCTACTTATGTAAAACATACTGAAGCATGTGTGACGCTCATAATATTTTCAGCATTGTTTGTGTAATTTTATGAGACTTTCATCTCTTCATTATGAGAACTTCATCTCCATAGCTGCCCTGAGAGTCAATTCACTAGCATTTTACCATTTTATGTGAGAAAACATGATGGCCCATTATGTAAACTGAAGTGCAAGCATCTTTAGGGCAACCTGTCAAAATGAATGTATGGTTTAACTTGAAGAATTTGTGAAATAAATAAATTACTACTGGTCTACAAAACATACTTCTCAAATAATACTAATAATATTACTAATAATTAGGCCTGTCACAATAATCAATATATGGACTTATCGCACAACACAGGGATTTTAATCATTTTTGGTGATGCAATATATATCGGCCATACATAAAAAACAATTTTAGCAACTTTTTAGCTAATTGCGCAACCTCTCTATCTTTATTGATGGTGTCAGTGTCAGTATGGTTTAAAAAAAAAAAACTATATTATTTACTTTAAATTTCTTTAGTATATTTTCAGGTCAGTGTCTGACAACTGAAAATAGATCTGGTAATAGATCTGGTAGCAGATATTGCAGCCTCTGCTACTTTTTACCTTGCACTTTTTTGTTAACATTTACTATTATTTAAACATAGGATACATTTTCTCATTCTGATTCCAATACCTAACTATTAAATTGTTAAAATGACTATAAATGAAATATTCTTTCCCAGAGATGGGTTGCAGCTGGAAGGGCATCCGCTGCGTAAAACATATGCTGGATAAGTTGGCGGTTCATTCCGTTGTGGCGACCCCAGATTAATAAAGGGACTAAGCCGAAATGAAAATGAATGAATGAATGAATGAAATATTCTTAAGAATAAAATATTATGTGTTCTTTGAAAGAGTGTACTTGCATTTTGATGCTATTATATTGTTTTTCTGGCATTATATAATTAGTGGCATGAAATGGTTTTAAAATGACAATAATATCAATTATCACTATATATATTGGTGCAACATATCACACAACAAATTGATATTGTGACAGGCCTACTACTACTAATAATCATCATCATCATCATCATTTATTTATGAATACTTACAAAGAATATTTAAGAGTTTTGTTAAAGATATATTTACTCTTGAGAAAACAATATTTTGATCAAACATCACTGTTCCTAAAAATGCAGCTGAATGAGATGCACAAATTGTACTTCAAAATAAAATCGCGTGTAATTATTTGAATTAATTAAACAAACATCTGTTATTCCACACAAACACTAATGTTTTTTATTTCTTTCATATAATGTTCCAGCATAATGTGTTTGGCAGCCAAAATGTATACCATTTTATTACTTTTTTGTTGACAGAAGATATGCAGGTGTCTGACTTCTCATGCTCCAGTTTTTTTGTGCTGCTACTTTTTTAAAAATTGAACCACTGTGGCATTTCTTAATCCATTTAATTTCATTTAAGATTAAAATCTTAACACTTAATTGGTAATAATCAGTTATGGGAGTGTTGGTTATCAGTCAGAAAATCTAACTGAAAAGAATCTCCCTAATCCAGAAGAAAAAAAATGTAAATCTTATTTAGTTTTTCTGTTGTTTATTTAGTTAAAAAAAAGAAAGAAACTAAATTGCTTACCAGACTCCAGCGCCTCAAGGCTCATGTTTGAAGCCCCCGAAGGACAATCAAACTGCTTCTAGAAGAATAATGAGCAGGAAAAAAAACAAATGAGAGGGAACAAAACACTAAAACAAAGAGATGAATTAAAACATTACAATTGCAATTCATTTAAGAACATGTCTGTAAAAGTATTTGCATCTGTGAGAGAGACTGAGCGAGTGACATGAGGAGACTTGCACAAGCCACATTTCACAGCCTATAGTTCATTTAATAAAGTAGGAGGAGGAGAAATCTTCAGTGCGCAGCTTCAAAGATAAAAGCCACTTCTGTCGCTCAGACTCCCTGCATCACCTTTGAGCAGCAAAAATGCACCACAGGGCCCAATATAGCTTTTTGCTAAATGAAAAAGCTTGGGAACATATGATTATTTTACTTAAATGGCACAGTATACTTCAGGATTTACATAGAAAGAAAGACAAAGTTTCAACTGTAAAATCAACCAAAAGAACAAAAAACTGTGGGTGTTCTGTGTCAAACTCTAAAATGCGAGAGGAAAGAAAACGGCTAGCTAAAAGTTGCATTAACTCTGTCTATTCATCCCGAGCTGTCAAGCTGTCTTTGTGAAGCTTGACGTCTCTATTAAAGTGAGTCAGACATTCTCCCTGACAGCCGTTGGCGGGCCACGACCCTCCTGCTCTGTTGGGATCAACTCTTTCAGTTCAACCCCCTCCACACCAGCACCGTTCCACAGCCCTGGAGCACAGCCTGGGCCACAAACACAATGTATCGGGGGTCACAGTGGTCTCCAATGGGGACTGAAAAGAGCAGCGAGGATGTTTGAAAAGCCATGTCGCTGTTCCTTAGAACGATCATCAGCTGAACTATAAAGCATTATGCACTTAGGATTCCATGGCAACAACAGCTTATGCCAAAAAAACAAAAAACAATTGTATTAATAACTCAGCTAATTAAACAGAAGAAGAAAGAGAGATAATCAGAAGCTTTTAAAAGCATTTGAGTTTTTTTTTATTTTAGGATTTTACCGTAGGAAGAGAAAGACAGAACTACAGTACATGTTATGCTACGGCGTGTTGGTGGAAATTACATTTACTACAGTGATTGGGTAAGAGTATAATCAGAAATAAAACACACTGAGATCATACTTGAGAGCCTGAGGAGTGTAACCCATCTATATCTCAGTGTTTCATTTGATATAGTATTCTCATATTCTTCCAAAACAAAAAGTTAGCAAATCTCCTAGATAATGACATCAAGTACAAAGAGTGCTGTTGGTACAAGTAACCTTTGTGCATGAACTTGATGTGGTAATTAAAATGACTTGTTACCTCTTTGCCCATTTCTTTATCACTGCATTTGAACCATTTAATGTTTTTTTGTATATTTATATATTTTTTAATCATATGGAAAACATCTTACTTTGACTCTTTGAAAATAGCAAGATGTCTAGTTTTAGTTTATGTAACAAATAACAAAATAAAGAAGTAAAATGATAAAAACATTTCCTTTTTTCACATCTGATGGTTTTACAGTTGCAGGAGTACGAAAGCACTACAGATATTGTAGTAAATATGTATTTTAGTGAAAACTACTGTTACCATGGTGATTTTGTAAGAGTAGAATCAGAGGAGAAAAATACTGAGATGATATTGGAAATACTGGGGTGCGTAACCCTTTCTTTCATCGTCTTTAACACTGTGTTTTTTTGTGCTATGCATCCTAAACTTCAATATAATATTCCCATATTTGTCTTTGACAAAATCAATGGGTTTAGAAATCTACTACTAAAGTACAAATTGTGCTTTTGTCACAACCAACTACACCAATGTTCTACATGCATTTACTGAAGCAGTTCAAATTAATAGTTAATAATACACAATCTCATTGCATTTTAAACTGAAATCGCAGGCTTACGGATAATATAACCTTGGATGTTTTAAATTGAACTAAACAAGACAAATCTGCTGAATCAGATGAGGCTAATATAATTTAACACCTATTAAATCAACACTTCTTTTCTTTTTTTTTTACACAATACAACTCCTCCTCCCATGATCATGTACATAATAGCATGTTAACCCTTATCGTTTTG
This sequence comes from Danio choprae, assembly GCA_903798125.1. Lineage (NCBI taxonomy): Eukaryota > Metazoa > Chordata > Actinopteri > Cypriniformes > Danionidae > Danio > Danio choprae. Next base: position 944,827 of record CAIGQW010014353.1, on the reverse strand, counting down.
AACTGATGATGTTACACCACTACACATGGGGGACTGAGGAGACTTCAGGACAGCGGAAATCTATTTCTGGTTTGTCTATGAACCCTCAGCACATTCCTGACAAACTCTGCCGCTTCATCACTTCACTTCACGCTAAATACAACTTCCCTCCATTGATCAAAGTCCGCAAAAACACACAAACATAAGCGAGTCATGGTAGTGAACATAAAAGACCTAAAGCAACAAAGATGAAAAGAAGAATATGACAACTGACTGCTGTCACGTGCGCCGGCCAGAGTCAGGTCCTCCAACTCTGCAAGTGATTATGGACATCTTTCTAATTATTAAAATACTTTGTTTGGGGGAATAAAAAAAGCTAAAACGCTAAATGAAATTTTTGTTATAGTCATCAAATTAACAGCTTAAAAGTCAAATCCACTTTTTTTGGAATATGTTAATTGTAAAAATATGTAAATGTGCAATTTGTTGGCAGAATGAAGCTTGAGTTCCTCAGACTGATGGTGACTTACAAAAAGTAAGTCATAAATCATACTTATGCGATGGACAGCCATCCTAAAATATAAAAGCATTTATATAGTTTCTTGTAGAAAAAATACAATTGCTACTGTAAAAATGTATATAATTAATGGGTCTAAAATCCATTTTTTTATTTATTTAATTTTAATCGTATTTTTGTTTTACTTTATCAGTATATGTATTTTAATATATCATTATTTACTCTATACACATACGAATGTTTGTTTATTTACCATAATAAAATATATTGATAAAATAAACAAATAAATAGTCAAATTCTTCATTAATAACATTTTTTTTTTTTACATTTGTATGTTTTTCCTCAAAACATTTCCACGGACCCCTTCACCCTCCGTGGAAAAACCTCTGACTTACAACACAACTTCTATTATGTAACACGGTCAGAGAATGAAACTGTCATCAATTTCTGAAAGTGCACGAGGAAGCTAACCATTAAACTTTATGATCCAAACATAAACACGGCTAAAAACACCACAAAACAATATTTTCTACAATAAAATAACACCTTGCCTGTTACGTATAACCGACTCCTAAATAATCGCCATTAGAAGGCAGCGTTAAATAGAAACGGCAGCTGAAATGTCACACAATTCGATTTAATAAGTATGAATCGTAGAAATCGCCTAATAATTGATGCTGAGAGTTGGTCGGTAAAGCGCAGTGTGTTCGGCTAGCTACATATAACTGGATAATAGCGTTTAATACATTCACGCCAATCGGGCAACTTTCGTTCCGAAAGACATATCGTGCAATTCAACATTATTAGACACGAAACATTTCCTCGGCACTGTTTCGCGAGGCTTCTCTTGTTGATGTGAGTGCGGCTGAATTCGTGCACATGCTAAAAACGCCTGTAACCAAGTCAAGTTACTGAAACGTCATAGCTTAAGCAATAGAGCCAGGCACTCATACGAGCGAGCACAAGTCACCTTTTTTTGGAGACGGGAAAAAAGATGCAGGCAGCGCGAAATCGCTCGTTAACGCCAAGATCGATTAGGGCAAAGGGTAAAATACGTAAATATTTGGGAATGGTATTCGTTTCTTACCAGTGAGGAGTTTTTCAAGTCGGTTTTAGATGCCGTGTCTTTTTCCGCCTAGTCGTTCACGACCTCATTCCAATATGGCACAAAGTGTGAGTGCGCATGCGCCGCCTCTCGCGCGAGCCTCTCATCCACGAGCCCGGGGATTGATATTTGTTGGCTTTCAACGATTAAAAACGACGAACTTGCCACATATTTCCACACGATGTTTACAACGTCTCGCCCAAACAGCAGCGAAATAACGTTAAAATAGCACTTTTGCTGATTATTAGAGCTTTTGTTTGAAATGTGCCTTGACTGAACAATAAAAACGGTGGGACGCAATATTAAACGGTTGCTTACAACTGTCATAACCTGTTTATGTCTTCACTGCGCCGAGGTTAACTATTATTCTGCGTTAAGTTAGAGAGAAGAAACCCGATTTATAGTGTGATCCAGAAGATTTGCTTTACAGCCGTTTTGTTCAGTACAGAAAGTGTTTGTCCTATTAGCTAGAATGTACCATTAAACAGAGCTTAATCTATCGCACAACTGCGCCACGCCGAGCAGACACTTCTTCTGTCATTAATATTTCTGGATCATTCTAGTGGTTTTTACATTGTATATAATTCATTCATATGTAACATTCTGAATAAAAAAAGCTTGTTTAATCCAAAACTTCTAACAAAATCTGCCCTTTGCTTTCTGATGTGGGTTTTTTATATAAAAAAAGAGAAAATAATAATTTTACTTATCTTCTGCTACTTTAACCAGCTGATAATATTGATTTACAAACTTAAATTGGCTATATATTATTTTGCCGTGTAATACTTATCTATCTGTTTCAAATTTGATAACATTTTTTGCCAACTAAGAAAAAAAAACATGGATTTTGTTATCTAGAATAGCCCAAAGAAACCATTCATTCATTCATTTTCATTTCGGCTTAGTCCCTTTATTAATCTGGGGTCGCCACAGCGGAATGAACCGCCAACTTATCCAGCATGTTTTACGCAGCGGATGCCCTTCCAGCTGCAACCCATCACTGGGAAACATCCACACACACTCATTCACACTCATACACTACGGACAATTTTAGCTTACCCAATTCACCTATAGCGCATGTCTTTGGACTTGTGGGGGAAACCGGGGCACCCGGAGGAAACCCACGCCAACACGGGGAGAACATGCAAACTCTACACAGAAATACCAACTGACCCAGCCGAGGCTTGAACCAGCGACCTTCTTGCTGTGAGGCGATCGTGCTACCCACTGCGCCACCGTGAGGCCCCCAAAGAAACCAACTATATGCAATTTAAAACAGCTATTAAAATGTTGAAAATTAAAGTATTGTTTTGTTCACAATTATAACTATATGGAGTTCCAAAGTCTCACATGAAGAAATTATTCTTATACAGTGCTGCTTAATATTTTTGTGGAAACCATTTTAGGGCTCTTTGATTCATTTTTTTCAAGGCTTTTTGATTCACATAATAATGCATTTATATTAGTGCTGAGCAACGATTAATCGTGATTAATCACATCCAAAATAAAAGTTGCTTTTAAGATAATATATGTGTGTGTGTGTGTTATATATTATGTATATGTGATATACACACATACATAGAAACAAAACTATACAAAAAACATTATAGATATTTAAATTTAGGCCTATATAACATTTGTATCATATACATTCATTCATTCATTCATTTTCATTTCGGCTTAGTCCCTTTATTAATCTGGGGTCGCCACAGCGGAATGAACCGCCAACTTATCCAGCATATGTTTTACGCAGCGGATGCCCTTCCAGCTGCAACCCATCTCTGGGAAACATCCATACACACCCATTCACACTCATACACT
>CAIGQW010014353.1:902404-921405 GCA_903798125.1 Danio choprae | reverse complement strand
GAAACATCCATACACACCCATTCACACTCATACACTACGGACAATTTAGCTTACCCAATTCACCTATATCGCATGTCTTTGGACTTGTGGGGGAAACCGGAGCACCCGGGGGAAACCCACGCCAACACAGGGAGAACATGCAAACTCCACACAGAAACGCCAACTGGCGAGGCTCGAACCAGCGACCAGCGACCTTCTTGCTGTGAGGCGAACATGCTACCCACTGCGGCACTGTGAGGCCCCTGTTTGTATACAGTAGTCAACATTTGAAGTAGATCAAAACATTTTTCAAAATAGTCCTAAAGCAAGAATGGGTGTTGTTGAATAGTTTTAGGACACTTCAAATGCTGACTACTGTATACTTGTATTTATATGAAAAGTATAGTGTTTATTAGATTGTTCACTTTTTTATTTTATTTTATTTTATTTTTTTTAGCAACGTCTCTTATGCTCACTTGACTTATTAAATCAAAAATACAATTGAATGTATATTGTGAAATATTAATACAATTAAATATATTACAGAGACACAGTGGCTCAGTGGTTAGCACAGTCACTTCACAGCAAGAAGGTTGCTGGTTCGAGTCCCGGCTGGGCCAATTGGTGTTTATGTGTGTTTATGCATGTTCTCCATGTGTTCGTGTGGGTTTCCTCTGGGTGCCCCAGTATCCCCCACAGTCCGAAGACATGCGGTATAGGTGAATTCAATAAACTAAATTGCCCGTATTGTATGTGTGTGAATGAGTGTGTATAGATGTTTCCCAGTACTGGGTTGCAGCGTGAAGGGCATCCACTGTGTAAAACATTAGCTGGATAAGTTGGCGGTTCATTCTGCTGTGGTGATCCCTGATGAATAAAGGGACTAAGCCGAAGGGGAATGAATGAATGAATGAATGAATGAATGAATGAATGAATGAATGAATGAATATATTACACTTTTCTTTTTGAATACACTTTAAATGTATTTAATTCCAGGGATGTCAAGGCTGCATTTTTATCAGGCTTTAGTGTCACACAATCCTTCAGAAATCATTTTAATATGCTGATTTGCTGCTCAAAAAACATTTATTACCATCAATGTTGAAAAAAGAAGAAGTGATCTTTAATAATTTTGTAGACGCTGTGATCCATTTTGGAAACCTCACAATGAAACCAAGTAACAGCACGTAATAAGTGATATTATGTTAAAATCACATTTTACTCTCTGGGGTTTGGGCATAAAAAATGCATTTAATGGAGTTATTGCCACTGTTTGGCAATATTGTGTTAGTTCTAGAAATGCTGTTTCAATATCACGCACAATATTGAGAAATAAGATGAACAAATGTCAAATTGTGCAGCACGGTGGCGGAGTGGATAGCACATTCGCCTCACAGGAAGAAGGTCGCTGGTTCGAGCCCCGGCTGGGTCAGTTGGCATTTCTGTGTGGAGTTTGCATGTTCTCCCCGTGTTTGCGTGGGTTTCCTCCGGGTGCTCCGGTTTCCCCCACAATTCCAAAGACAAGTGGTACAGGTGAATTGGGTAAGCTAAATTGTCCGTAGTGTATGAGTGTGTGTGAATGAGTGAGTGGGTATGGATGTTTCCCAGAGATGGGTTGCGGCTGGAAGGGCATCCGCTGCGTAATACATATGCTGGATAAGTTGGCGGTTCATTCCGCTGTGGCGACTCCAGATTAATAAAGGGACTAAGCCAAAAAGAAAATGAATGAATGAATGAAATGTGAAATTGTCTTAAAAATACATTAAATATACATATTTATTACCTTTAATATAGACTGCAAATTATCTAAAAATAACAACAACAAAAACATTTCTCTGCTCTTCTGAATTGATTTATACAGAACTGTTAAATATAACTACAGTATTTAAGGCAAGTATATTATAAATAATTGTAATTAAATTACAAAAAAGAAATGAAAAGTAAAGTTTCAGAAGGTAATTTGACTAATTACACCAAACACTCATGACAGGTCAGTATAGTAGGTCTAATACAGTTCTAAATGTCAGTATTGATTAATGCTGAATCAAAGTCTAGAAGAACACTCACCTTTGACTGAAAAGTGCAGTAGAGGTGTGTGAGGAAAGGGTTTTCCCAAGCTAAAGCTAACACTCGTTTCTCCACCATTGTACACTCCACATCATCGTCCATCAGCACCACATCCTTCTTCAGGGCCTTTATAGCAAAATATTGGCCCTTTCCTTTGAGTTCAGCAAGCATCACCTAATACGACATAGACACTGTTTAAAGACACAACTTCATAATATTTCAATGCAGAAAAAATCCTGTATACGTTGTGTTCCTTACCTTTCCAAAGCTGCCTTTGCCCAGAACCTTCTGGAACGCAAAGTCATTCATGGAGACGCGAGCTGTGGAGACGGTGGTGCTGGCTTGGACAGATAGGGGTGTGATGTCCCAGAATTTTCCATACTGAGAGCCCTCCGCTAATATTTGAACACAAATGAACACAACTTTAACTTTTTTTTACTTTATTTCATTTGAAATAAAACAAAAAAAATACAGAAAACTGAAAGTTGTTTTATTTCAGCTATAGCTGTCAAGGCAACATTTCTCATGTTTAATTTGTTGACCTTGATGTAATAAAACAGCTATAATGCAAATCAAATTTATATAAATAAAATATAAAGTAAATAATATGTGGGTCAAAGATGAGATGTCCCAAATTACAAATGTACAAAAGTGATTTAATATACAAAGAAAGCATATTAAATAAAGTAAAGAATATTTCAAATAATTATTGTTAAAATCAGGCCTCACAGTGGCGCAGTGGGTAGCACGTTCGCCTCACAGCAAGAAGGTCGCTGGTCGCTGGTTCGAGCCTCGCCAGTTGGCGTTTCTGTGTGGAGTTTGCATGTTCTCCCTGTGTTGGCGTGGGTTTCCTCCGGGTGCTCCGGTTTCCCCCACAAGTCCAAAGACATGCGGTATAGGTGAATTGGGTAAGCTAAATTGTCCGTAGTGTATGAGTGTGAATGGGTGTGTATGAATGTTTCCCAGAGATGGGTTGCAGCTGGAAGGGCATCCGCTGCGTAAAACATATGCTGGATAAGTTGGCGGTTCATTCTGCTGTGGCGACCCCAGATTAATAAAGGGACTAAGCCGAAATGAAAATGAATGAATGAATGAATTGTTAAAATCAAATCAAATAAAATCAAAATATGGGTGAAATAGTGCAATAGTCATTCAGATTAACAAATATATCTATGCAAAAAAGAAACAATACTTATTGAGACATGTATTTATTAAAATATATAAAAACCACAGGTTTTAAAGATAATGGCAAAGTACAGGATAAAAGGATTTAAAGTGAAAATAAATGAGTATTTTCTTAAATAAGTTTTTTTTACCATGTCATCAAATTTTTTTGTTCTAAATATGACTAAAGCATGAATTATTTTTATACTGAATGACATTTCAGTTAGTTTCTACAGTAAATTATGGTAAAACATATGAAAGTTGTCTTTTATTTTAAACTCAGATAAAAACAGCACACATTCTAATATATGAAAATAATTAAAGCTGTATTTTACTTTTATTGTTTTAAACACGTAAAACTCCCTTTTCATCTTTGACCCATGAAAAATAAAATGTAAAAAAGACTAAATTACTACAAATTACAAACCATAATTAAACAAAAAAAGGAAAAATACAAAGAAAAATGAATAAAACATGAATAAAAACTAAATGTAAAACAAAAAGTAACTCAATACTAAAATGAAACAAGATTCTCTTCTTTGTATTGTAATGTTTTCTCAAGATTCTGTTCGGACAGAAAGCGAATTTGAAAGGAAGAGATGTCATATGATCATATGTCCGCAAAAAATCACAGGACACCAGTCGTATAAAAGTCACTGCAAAACTGGTTTCACATAAAACGTAGGAGCTGAGAAAAATTGCATCACAATTTGATTAAATAAAGCAAATTATCAAAATAATTTGATATAGCTAATCAAACATAAGGCATCAAAGCTAAAGTGAGCAATAATGCAGCAGAGAAAATGCAGTAATGCCAACTCACCACTAGGGTCCGCTGGCACGTTTTTGTCTATGGCTTGATAGATTCCAATTTCTGACAGAGTGGGATCTGGACGCTTTGTAGAAGATTTCTAAACGATGAATTAAAATAACAAGCATTTCATGTTACATACCAATAATACACAGATCATAAGTCAGCATGTCAAACATCATTTCACACATGAAAACACATCTCAATATAATCTTTTATGTTTATAAAATGCAAACTGTATCGCCAGGACAACTGACTCAATCACGTACCAGGCTAACTTGATTCAAGGCCTCAGCCAGGAGCTTCTGGTTGATTCCGCAGAGGTTGGCAACCTTTGCCTGACATTTATGATGGACATTCATGCCACAATCTGAACCAAGAGTGTTAGATGCATTAGATATTAAAACAGAGAACGGAAAAAGGGGGAAACAGATGAAATATGAGCATTAATAAAACCACATCTCTCTTACCTTCACATTTAAGGCCTTGTTTGACCATTCCCCACAGCAGACTTCCACAGTGGTCACAGAAAGTGGGGCTCATGTAGTTATTTGTCTTGAAGCGATGTGGCATGTCGATCTTAAAGCGCTCCTTCTGGAACTGCAGATGAATAAAGAGACCATCAGCACCAGACTTAATGTAGATTCTTCTGGGGAAAGATGCACCTCTAAAGCACCTCAAGGTGCCTTTCCTGAAGAAGATCTCAGTAGCCTCCATGATTACAGAAATGCCCACTGACAGGGAAAAACGTTGCTATTGTCCAAGCCAAAATGGCCTGCGTTTGAATTTAGTGAGGCTGAAACAAGCATTTTTGCCACAGGACTGCTTCCCTTTTATATGCCATGGCCTTCTATTGATTACTGACAGACTCTGATCCTTGCTCTGTTCACAAATGGTATTGGAAACAGGAGGATCGAACCTTTGGAACTCCAAGTGAATTTTACTTGAAAAATGTCCTTGTTAAGTTGTCACCATCTGACCCAAAACAGTAAAGACTGGGATCGAGAAATGCATTTTACATCATACTAATTAAACTGAAAACTTTTATATTTGTTAAGACATTTACAGTTCACATCTATAAAGTAGTCATATACTTATTTACAATAGAAATATTATTCAAAATTTGAATAGAAATGGTCAAAATAACATAAATACTGTCATTTGTTTTTATTGAAAATCATGGTTATTCCATCAAATGTTGATTTATGTTGAACTTGTTAAAACATTGTTAATGTGTTGTCCTAATATGACTTTGGGTACCTAATAACAAACTAATGAACAGTCCATAATCAATGAAAAGTGAAGAGATTCAAAGCAAAGAGCTTGTTTTTTTTAAACTGACCTAAAAATCTGTTTAAAAAAAAATAAAAATAAATACAGAAAAAATATATACACATCATATTTTTACTGAAAAAAAAAAACAGCACAAACAATAGTTCACCCAAAACGTAGTATTATTTTAGAATTTAGTCACCCTCAAGTTATATAGGAGTCTATATATAGGAGACGAAAGTCTTTAAAGCTCAAAAAAGCACATCAGTCCATCATAAAGAAATACATTGTTTAAAACTTTATAATCTATAATCACCAGTTTACAAAAAAAACATCACTGAAGTTGTGTGGATTACTTTAATGGTGGACAGATGAATGCACTTTTTTAACACCAATCACTGCCATTACAAAGCTGGGCAAAGCCACGATATTATTTAATATAATTCCGTATTTAAAATTGTGTTAGAGAGGGTTAGCATATAAACCTAGGATGACTTGAGGATAAGTGATTTATAAGATCAATTTTCTTTTATTAGCATTATTCATATGAATTAATTAAATATTGTATTAATAGTTAATAGTGTTTTTATTATTATTCAATTTCATATTAAATGTTAACGATATGAACCCTCTCATGTTTACAGACCCATTTTTTATGACCCCTGATGAAGTGCTTTAGAGGTTCAGGACATTAATGCTTACCATTGTATCTCGACTGTTGGTTGCTGTTCCTGTGCATCTCCCAATAATCATATCGATGCACTTCTTATGAATGGCTGCATTGCATTCTGGAAAAGAGAGGCAGCAAGGTGTAATGTGTGCAAATTACCTAATAACCAGGCCAGACAGAAAACAAATCTATGTATTTACGTTGAATGATTTCAATAGTAACTAAAAATGTAATACTTGATATAAAAATAATAACTTTTTAACGTTTATTAAGGTTTCCAATGCATTGGAATTAGGGTTTCCAATACAAATCTAATTAAAACCACTTGTTTAGTAAACAAAGCCTCTCATATAACCTATAAAAAATAAAATTTTACATTACAAACTGTATTTTTACAGAAATCACCAAAACATTTGGTTATTATTCAATAATATTACAGAAACGTATAAAAAAACTGAATATATATTTACAAACATTTACATAAGTAGATTCCATGTGGGCCTATTCATGACAATTTCAGTAGTACAAAACTTCTTATAAAAAATGATTTCAAAAGAGGCCATTATGTTAATTGCCCAGAGGATAATAATTTATGTAAAAGCTGAAACTTTTGAAACTTTGTAATGAAATCTGATGTTCAGTGAACTAGCATGCACTGCACTATATTGTGTCTTCTTACTGTGAAACAGCAGGGAGTGTCTACGACAACTCAAGAAAACTATGATACTTACGCCTACATTTGTAGCCCTGCTTGTTGAGACCCCTGGAATGCAAAAAGAGTATGTTGTAATATTGATATTTCAGCACAGCAGGTGATAATGCACTGTTAGTATACATTTTAAACTCTTATTAGGGAGACTTTGAAGCACTGACTCTCTCCTCCAGCACATATAGATTGATATACAATGCACTAAAGCCGGGCAATCTGTCTCACACTGCACAGGAAGGAGACGAGCCCGAGGGACTCTGCTGAGGTGGCTGAAATATCAGAGGAAAGTCCAAGTACGCTTGCGCACACAAACACAGATGCTATCCAATACTATGACTTACAAACACACACACACACACACACATATGCATCAAGATTATTCCTGCCAAATGCTTCTGTTCGCCTAAGATAACTTTCACTTTTTACGCCTTTATGTTTTTTTGCATCTAATGTTAGTGACTGGCTATTTATGAGGCACTTTTTTTCCATTTAAAGTGGCTAATCTCACTGGATCCCCTCTCCCTGGACTAACCGGTTATAGTGTGGCAATTAGAAGACTATGCTTCACTCTGACGGAGAAGTACCTTGCTTAAGGGCATATCAGAGCTGCATTGTAATCTCAGTAATTCTCCAGTTTCTAGGTCATTCCAATTTGTCATTGAACCTGCAAACTTTGTTTGTGAAGTGTAGATCTCAAACCATTACACTACCTTTATCCTTTAACAAGCAATGTTATTGTTAATACTTGGGGCTAGGGATTTGAAAAAGCTCCAAACCATCAGTTTTCAGGTGTTATGCTTGTAAATTTTCCTGCATTGTAGTGTTGTGGACCAGAGGTGCACCTCAGTAAAATATTACTGATTAATCCTTAAATATTTATGGAAACTAACCTTAGCAATATCTTTTCTTTCAGCAAAGTCATGTTTTCAGCAAAGTCCTGTTTGTTTTCTTACAGCTGTTTATTTTCAGAGTAATGGCAGGCTCTTGAACCAATCACTAATCGATCATATAGCTTTGTCAGTCTAAGGTTCAGTTTGGTTCATTGATACGGTTCAATCATGCAGAGAATCTTAAAGGGATAGTTTACCCCCCCAAAAAAATTACCCACTATTTACTCACACTGAATTATTCTGCTGAACACAAAATAAGATATTTTTAAAAAGCTGAAAACCTGTAACCATTGACTTCCGTGTTAGGAACAACAAATACTATGGAAGTCAATAGTTACAGGTGTCCAGTTTTTTTTTCCAAAATATCTTCTTCTGTGTTCAACAGAAGAAAGAAAGGCAAACAGGTTTCGAACAAGTAAATTGTTGGGTGAACTATCCCTTTAAAGTGTATTAGTAACAGTTTTTTTTTTATGGCAGAAAACAAAAACAATGCTTGATGAGGTGGATGTTTACTTATAATCTACTGTAGGTAAAAAAAAAAAAAACCTGCAAAAAAACCCTTATCTATCTTTTGTCAACACTAAAGCACCTGTTTATTGTGTGTGAATGACGTCAGTGTTAGAATGGCAGGTAAAGTAGATTTATATATATTTTTTTGTATCCAAAACAGTGACAAAAATACCTGACACATAATTATACATATGTTATATAAAAAAGGGGGATGGGTTGGGGGGGATCATCATATCAAATTCATGTCTAGTGATCAGTGGTGAGAACAGAATATTTAATATTAAATAAATGGTTTCTATTGACTAAAAAAGAAATAAATAACCGACCAGCATCATGGTGTGAAAAAGGATGGTAAATTTCTTATTTCTTATGGTTATTGCATAGCTCTTTTTTTTGTTGTTAGTGTGTGCACACATAATTAGACATTAGGTGATCATATAATCATATTTGTTCATTCATTCATTTATTTATTTACTGTACTAACCACACAAACTCCCTGCAGACGGAGCAGAAGGTGGGCTGTTTGAAGAAGGTAGCTGTGAACTCATGGTTCTTGATAAAGTGAACCTTGGCCTGTTTGATGGCACCTCTCCTTCTGTTTATCGTGAGGATACCGTCGTCATCTTTCGCAGTCATTGAGGCCTTTGAGTCTGTGAACCAGGTTAAAACAAGGTTTTTGAGATATATATAAATTTGGTAAAATTTTGGTGTTCTTATATATTTCAATATATATATATATTCCAATATAAATATATATGCACATATATATATATACACATTTATAATCTACTCACTTTAGCTTTTTTCTACCACAGAATAAAAACTCATACTTTTTTTTATAGCGCTGATCTTTTTTCTCATAATTGCAATTTCAGCTTTATATATATACAAACTGTGATATAAACCTGTCTGTTTATATATATAAAAAAGTCCCAATTGTGAGATTACACAATAAAATAATTTTAAAAACAAAGATCATTAGATTAAAAACAAAAGGAATACAAAAAAGCAACACAGAACACAATGTGGAGTTTCCACTCTGCTAAATAGCATCGTGCTTCACTGCAAAATAAAATCTGTACAAATTATGGAAAATTGAAAAACACCTTATTTATAACAGTACAAATTTACAATAATGTTTTAGCAGCTGACGTTAGTTAATGTAATTATTAACATGAACTAATAAGCAACAATACCTGTACAGCTTTTATTCATCATAGTTCAACATTTACTAATGCATTATTAAAGCCCAAATTAATGCTTGTTACCATGAGTTAATGCACTGTGAGTTAACATGAACTAACAATGAACAACTTTTTTCCATTATCTAACATTAGCAATTGAATGAATTACTTAATAAATGAATTAATCCTTGCTTGTTTAAGATAGTAAACACATTATCTAACACAACTTTATTGTAAAGTGTCGCATTTATATGCCTAAAATTGGCCTTGTTAGATGAAATATATTTTACAGCATGTTGTTCATAATAACCATTATGTTTACAGTACATTCAGCCTTTTTTAGATATTATCAGCTCATTTCCTGCTAAGAGTTACCAGCAAAACTAAACAAAAAAAACTCATAGGCTGAGATTGATGGTTTTGCCCTCTGTCACAGAAAGTATGTCACAATCTCTGACATCAGTTATTGCTGAAGTTAAAAGACTAATCACCGGGACAGTGCATAATATCTGTTCAGACAGCATAGTAACAACCAATAGTATATTGTGAGGTATAAAAAGGGCATGTGATATAATGTCAAAAGAAAGATGACACAAAATACCAGCATGAAAATATGACTAAGACAGCATGAGTAAGCAAAGGCAGATACCAGCTGACAGATCTGAGCTGGTATATGAGGGTGGTGAGATCATGGAAAAAGCTTAGACTGAATATAAAGAAACAGGGGAAAACCAGAGTGGAAGCAACAGAAGCAAAAGGAAGAGAAGCTATTTATAGGGCTTCTATAGATTGAAATGAAGGTTTTAAAAATGTTAGTTTTAGCTAATATGAGGAAGAGCTTGATTTAGATAAGGATTCTTTGGTTCACTGCTCAATTCATCTACTTTTAAAATAGATGAATGCAAACAAGGTTCGAAAGATTTGGGGTCAGTTAAATGTACTTTTTAGGCAAGGATACATTATATTGAACAAAAGTGATAGCAAAGACATTTACAATGTAATAAAACTAATTCTGTTTAAATGTCTTTTTCATTTTCTATTCATTAAACAATTTTGTGAAAAGAATGCTAAATTTTGAATGCTAAATCAGCATACCTAAATGACATGTGAAGGATCGTGACACACTGAAGACTGGAGTAATAATGCTGAGCCTTGCCATCACAGGATTTAATTACATTTATATTACAAATATGTTCACACTGTTTTTTTCCTATTGTAATAATAGCAAACATATGGCGATATTAAGTAATTCAATGTATCATGATAATGAACATGCACGATATTGATATTGTGGGCACTTCAAAATACAGTGAATAATTGTTTATTATTTAAACTTTTAGAGTGTCTTTTCACAAATATTCAGATTGTTGTGTTGGCAGTAGTTGTTCATGACAGCATCAAATGCTGGAATATGTAATACTGTAATTTATTTTTCAAACATTAACATTATCGTATCTTCATTTGGCCTACAACATTGCAAATTCTGTGACTATTTATAACGGTTTTGTTTGTTAACTCTATAGGGTAAGGTTCTATCTGTTAACATCAGTTAATTGATGTAAAGTCAATGTAATAACATCTACAAAAGCATTTATTAATATGAGTTAATGTAAGTTTTTTTAGTTGATTCCCAATAATGTATTAAAATCAAAAGTCATAATGGATTAATTAAATAACTAATAAAATTCATTTCTTTTTACATATACAGTAACTATAATATGGCTTTTCTCACTGCATTAAATAAATAATGTTTACTTGTAAAGTGCTATATTCCTTTACATCCTTTTTAATTTAAGACATTTATTTACTCTGCACATGTATACATAATAGAGCAATGCACTAAGTCTTTTTTGGTTATTATACTTGTTAAAGTAATCTTTTGTGCAGCTTTGGTCCAATTCTTGATAATAACATATATAGTGATAAAAGCTTCAGCAATTAATCACAACAAGAAAATGTGATTAGCCTAAGTAATAATTCACTATTACTGTTTTACTGTATTGTTAATCAAACAAATGCACTGTTGTGCAAAAGAACAATTTTCTATAAAATAAAATAAAAAAAAACTTTTGACCCCAAACCTTTAAACAAAAGTCTGTGCCCTTGCATGTACCCACCTAGATCTGTATCCTCCACAAAGAACTGAACAGACATCATCACCTTCCCAGAGGGCTGCAGGTCCACCCAGAATTCTGCATGCCCGTTGCCTTTTTTACAGCGTTCAGCAATGACAGAGACCCCGACTGTGGCCTCGGACAGAGCCTCCTCTGCTGTTTTCATCAGGACCACCTGTATGACACGACCCTCATAGATGTGTGCGTCAAATGTGGATTTCCATGCAGGGTACATGGTGGGCTTCCTCTGGACCAGTGTTTTCCCTCGCTCTGGTGGACAGACAGAAGAATTTGAGCCAAATTCTATAATCTACAGGTTTGAGATAATCTCATAATGTGAGATTGTCACTTGTAGGAATCTTTATCAGTCCCTCCAGGATTTTGCAGTGACTTTTTTTTTAATATATATATACTTATTCGACATCTAAAATTAATTTGTGACCGCTTTTCTCACAATTTATGGCATTATTTGCATAAATTCTTGTGTTTTGTTACGAAAATACTTAAAAATCTGGTTACACTTTATTTTATGGTACAGTTCTCCCTATTAACAAACCCTTAACTCACACTTAACTCAATAAACTAATAATTTGCTGCTTATTATTAGTTAGGTAGTTGGGTTTAGGTATTGGGTAGGATTGGGGATGTAGAATAAGATCATTCATGAAGGTACTTTATAAGTACTGATAAACAGCCAATATTTTAATAATAGGCAGGTAATACGCCACTATACGTCACAATATTGAGAATTGTTCTGTATACTAAAATCTTGTACAAACCAATGGACTCACAGAATCCTGGAAGAAGTGCTTAATGTTGTGTCTGAAAGCCTGACTGACCTGTGCTGAGCGATTCCTTCATCTTGATGGCACAGAACGGTTGCTCTGTCATCGGAGGAAGTTCTCCCAGGTTAAATTCATTGAAGGCAATCCGCAGGAACGGAGCCATGGTGGGAGATCACTGTGTGTGAAAGAAATAGTTGATGATCAGAATTCGCCACAAACTTCTCAACCACACAAAGTACTTTTTATCTTAAATGCATAGGCATTACTTGCTTTGACAAAAAACACATTATTAAAGTAGTAATAGGCAGAGAAATAATGGAGCTTTTTGGGATATAAAAAGAGGCACGTGATATAGATACATGAGAAAATAAGAGAAGCAAGCTATGATGAGGAATAAGTTCATACTTCCTGATATACAATGGGTATGGGTAAATTATGAAATTTGTGTAAATTCACGCATACGTTCTAACATTAAAAACTTTTTACTCATAATCAACTTTTGAATAATATAATGCATTTTGTTGAAATTAATTATATATTTTGACAACAAAAAGGCTTTTCATAAAACGCCTCAAAATGATTGCTTCAACTTCCTATATTATGAAAAGTCTAATCTTGCAAAACTGCTTGCATCACTTGCTGACCAGCATGTCTTGATTTCCTAATAAGAACATTGGTAAAAATGAAAAAGAGTTATTTTTCAAATAGCTTCAAAATTAAATCATTTTCCAATCGCAGCCCCTCAGGTAGGACCAGATTCTTGCTGGTATTACTGTGAACACAATAGCTCACAGAGCTTTGACAGGATTCTGTGTCAAAATCGACCAACTGCAGACCTTTACTTGGTTTCACAATTTAATCACAGGGATTAAGTGTTTAAATGAACACTGCAGACACAATGACAAGCACAAACTGCAGAAGTGCTTTCTGTATATATTTAATCTGTATATATTTAAAGCCACTACAGCCAAGACAAACAGACACTAGTTTTTTCTGTAATATTTGTACATTATTTTTGTATTTATTTTATGTGATTCCTACAGCTCTAACATGATCACAATTGACTTGCAACAAACTGTTAACGGACATGCTTCCAGGTCATCAAGCACGCCATTGGAAAGTCAAAAATACAGCTCTGCCTCAAAACTCATGCCATTGGTTGGATCAGAATTGCTTTTGTCAAGCAATGCTCAAACAAACATCAGTACAAGAGTGGTTACAAATTTCATGTCAATTAACCTTATTCAAAATGTAGTTCAATACTACATTCATTTGTAACAATAGAAAATTAAATAGTTAAAACACTGAAAGCTACTGTATCTGCATCTGTTCTCATGACTAATAATCACTGAGAGATGAAATGTAGAGCAGCTGAAGAGGGACCATTTGTAACACCAGCCATGATGGAGCACTGAGAGACTAATCAAGATGTATCCATTTGCTGATCTGCCAGTTTTAGGCCAGCAGCTCCAGGCCTACAAAGTGATAAAACTATTTAGACTATCATTTAGTGACTTTGATATGTTTACAACTGCAGAAAGGGCAACCAGAAACGTACTACAACACATGTAAGTAAGTTGCTACTCTTGTTTTTATGGGGTATTACTGTGTATATTTTAATAAATAAGCTGTGTACATTATTTGGTTTGTTATATGTACGTGTCATTATAATCATATGTAATATGTTTTCTTATAAACATGAGAGCATTTTTACAGGTGTAAATGCTGGACAACCTGTCACCCATACAAAACCAAAAAAAGCTAACCATAAAGATCAAACAAATGAATCAATTATCCCAGCATTTTTCTAGTTTGCAAAGCAGCTTCGGTATGTCACCGTAGGGAAAAATGTCTTTCATTTCATTCACACTTTAAGCTTATGGTAATCAATTAAAATAAAAAGTATGCATAGCTATGACATACCCCAAAATACAGAAGGTTTTATTGTGAAAACA
Source organism: Danio choprae (assembly GCA_903798125.1). Lineage (NCBI taxonomy): Eukaryota > Metazoa > Chordata > Actinopteri > Cypriniformes > Danionidae > Danio > Danio choprae. The sequence goes on along the minus strand of CAIGQW010014353.1, from coordinate 907,295 downwards.
TGTTTCAAAAGTAATGTGTTCTAATCACAGCTGGTGTCCAAAATGAATTTGAAAACGACAAGCCCTGAAAACGAATGTAATCGAACAAATGTCTCTCCCACACACTGTTAAATAATTATACTGCGCAGATTTAGATCAATCCTGAAGGTTGAAAAAGAGCCTCGCTCCACATATTATATAATACTCCATGAATTATATCATCATAAAATGGTAAATTGAGTTAATTGGAACCAGCTTTAAAAACTCCCACACAAGGGAAAAAAATCTGGCAACATTATCACTCTTCATGGTGATGATGTGTTATGTACTGCCTCAAAAACATGTACATCTATAAAAGATAAAAAAATTATCTGGGACCACACACAGAGTGCAACAAAAAATGCATTAATATCAGCTAATGAAATACTCACTCAGTCAAACATAACCCTCTTACACTCAAAAGGCATATGACTACAGAAAAAAAAAATGTTTCCCTGGAGAGAGTGGAAAAAATGAGCCCATGCAGCTTGGGAGGGGATGGAGAAAAAATGAAGAAAATAGAGAAAGGGGGTGGGAAGAAAGAAAGCACTGAGTTGCTAAAAATCCAGACTCTTTTGCTATTCATATAGTTCACTGACAACCTTACTAATGTAGATCATTCCATCATGTCTGTAATTCATGTTTTGTGTGTACATTAACATTAGGTTTGCGTCATTAATGTGAAATGAATGAATGTGCCAGTCTCAACAGACAGTGTGTGTGTGAGTGTGTGTGTGTGTGTGTGTGTGTGTGTGTGTGTGTGTGCGTGTGTGTGTGTGTGTGTGTGTGTTTCAGTAGCTTGGTTCCCTCTGCGGTCCATTAATCTGTCAAGAGAGGTCACCTCCCTCACACCCAGACTGGTTGCTGCTTAATTAACACACATCCCTCTGGTATGAGTTAGTAGAGGTGTAATAATAACTTTGAACTCTTATGATGTTAAAACTAGAAACCACTATGCTTCTATGCTAAACAAATGAAGTAACATATTGTAATAAAAATACACGAATGCTTGTGATGTAGGTAGAGAAAAGACAACTTAAATCTAATGCCAAAACTTAACAAAACATTTCAGGCATGTTCACAGTCACACCAGGATATATCATTATAAATAAACATCCAAAACCACACGTGGCTATAGCGATTCGGATGTCCTGATTTGTAAGCTTTCGTTTAGGGCTGCACGATATTGGAAAAATCTGATATTGCGATATTTTATGTTTCTGCGATAAATATTGCGATATAAATACAGTTTCACAAGATAGTTTGAATAGCTCTTTTTGACGGTTTTCTGGGGAGTCTAACAGTATTTAGGTACTGAAAATGAATAATGACAATACAAAAAGTGCTTTGCTTTGTCTCAGTTCTAGTCCAAATATCAAAAAATCTTAGAGGTAAAAATATTGTTTTGTTTTCACCTTCAGAAGAAATAAGTCAAAAAAAATTCCTTAAAACAAGCAAAATTATCTGTCAGTGGGGTAAGTAAAATAATATTGTTTTCACTTTGAAATGTAGATTTTTGATTTAGTGGCTAATTTGTATACATTTGTACTATCCCAGTCACACATACAAGTACGATTTGCTCACACCCCAATGAGGGGTAGGTTTAGGGGTGGAGGACTGATGTCCTGCAGAGTTAAGCTCCAACTTGCCTCAACACACTATCTGGAAGCTTATAGTATGCAAGAGCTTGGTTAGCTGGTTCAGCTGTGTCTAATTGAAATTGGAGCTAAACCTTGCAGGGCCGTGGTCCTCCAGGACCAAGTTTGTGCACCCCTGCTTTAAATGCTTGTGCTCTTTAATGCAGATTGGATTCTGATAAGCTAAAAATTATTTTTTTGTGAAAATACCTCTACTTATTAATAAACTGCAGCCACCAGCACTGTATCTATATGTCATGTGTGAAGTAGAGTGAAGTGTGCATGTTAATAACTTTCTTTATCCCAGTTTAAGTACATAAAATAACTAAGTGTATCTCATTGCCCCCCAAAATAATCCCTTACAAAAATTTACCTTTTTTTTACAGTAAAAGTGAAATAAATGTTTGAAAAAGGCATGCACATCCCAATATCCCAAAGGGTCATGTGGTGAGGGTCAAAGGGTCAATCAAAAAAAAAAAAAAAAAAAAAGCCCTAAACATTGATGTGATGTTCAAATGCATTTTTTTTCAGACACCTATCACTGTGCAGACTTCTTCATTTTGTTTTGTTTAATAATACCGAATTGACCATCTTTTTTGTGGCACACTGATCACTATTTTTATATCCAGAGTTGAATAAATTGTTAAAAAGTGTTTAGTGCAGCAAAACATGGTTATGGTTTGTGATAACTATGGTTTAACTAAAATACCATGGTTTTATTTGTAGTTAAACACAAAGGGATGTAATCACAATTTGTCCGATTTTGCAAACATTCATAGTATTTTACTCTTTCATTGTAGTAAATGCAACGAAAGTACAATACTATGCTTACACTGGAAAGCTATATGTGAAAAAGACACCTAAAAAGGTATAGTTCACCTAAAAAGTTAGTATAGTTTTATGAACTTCTCTGTTCTTTTGAGCACAAAATACATTCTGAAGAACAATGGAAAAAAGTAGCCATTCACATCCTTAGTAGGAACAAAAATGGTTGTTTTGACCACAACATTATTTATTATATATTTTGGGTTAAAAAATAGGAACTCAAACAGGTTTGGAACAAAAACAGGATAAGTAATTAATTTGTTTTATTTTTGGGGTGAACTGTCCTTTTGTTACCACAGATACTTTGAGTTCTAGTTCAACTGCAAAAACAATGACACGAGCAAGACTGCTTTGCTTGTTTGAGCAGTCAGACCTGTCCAACAAAACAACAGTGGCTTAGGGGCAAGACTTTGTTTGGCCAGCCAATAGCAAACTGACAAAGCCCATCAGTAATGCAAAGTTCTTTTTTATTGTGCTCACTATGCCCACCATATACTCTTTTGCACACAAAAAATAAAATTTTACAATTTTGCATGTTTACATATTTATTAAGTGAGACAATGTTTCCACTTTCACTTAAATCTCAATATAGATTGCAAGCATGAATTATTTACATCTACTCGTTCTTTTGTTTTTAAAAGTTTCCCCGTTTTTATCTATTGGACATATTCGGTTTTTCCTTTCTGTGTGATATTAGTCTCAGCTCACACAGGCGGTGTCTGTTCTGGGATCCTTTTTCTCTGTGTGCGGGTGTTTGTGTAGAAGTAATTGGTGAGAATTACAGTGTGTAGTGCTGGCCCTGTACAAGAGACTCTCTCTGTTCTCTATCCTGCACCAGACAGCTGCTCCGCTGGCCTTTTTTCTGAACTTCCTACACAGTCTCCAAACGGTTCTTTCTCAAGATGGAAACATACATATGTATTTCAGATTATCGCACTATAAAACTGATCAAATGGAGACCAGGATTCGACTACTGTTTAGTAGTTACTAAAACTTCTGGAAGAAAGCATTTGAACATAAAAGACATTTCACCTTTCACCTAAAGAAAGAACAAAAAGAAAGTACAAAAGTCTGAGAGTGAAACTTAAGTCTGAACCATAAAAGTAGCATACCATGAATTACTGGAGAGGATTCAACTTCAGGTGATAAGAAAAACCTTCAAATTCACAACTGACAAAAAAAAAAGTCACTTTTAAGGTTTTCGCTATTAACAAACCATTAACTAAGACTTTTAGCTCAGTAGTTTGCTGCTTATTAATAGTAATTAAGGAAATAGTTGGTTTTATGTATCTTAATATGTAATTTATGTATCTTAATAATAGGCAGGTAATGAGCTAGTAGTTAATTATGTGAATATGTACATAAATAAAGTGTTACCAAAAAGGTTTTTGCTTATCAGTATTTAATAATTAAGTATTTTACCAATCAGTTTGTTGAAAATATATATTTAATTGTAGAGTATGCTATGTGTCTTTAGATAAAGTAGCTGCTATATATCCTCAAAATAAACACCAGAAATTGCTTTGTACTGCATCATGACTATAGGTCTCAGCTGTGTATTGAACTTGCTTGCATAATATGCATTGAAACTGGTCCTGTCACTTTAAGTACAGAACAATACAAATAAACAGGTCATGTTGGAAAATCAGCCTGGTGATGCTGTAATGTGGAATGAATGTATGGGGACTGAAATGTGCCACAAGTGGTGAAAAGTACATTCATGGATATCTGAGAAATAGATTTGTTTCAGAGAAGATTGAGAAATTAAATGTTCAAAGGTACCAAGTCTTCCTTGAAACAAAGCACATGCATATCCAGGTTACATGTCACCTGCATGACACACATACAGTGAATCTCGCTCTTGTAAACTTGCGTCCTGTACTGACGGTCAAGAAAAGAACGTTTTTTTTTGTTTAATTTTGCAAATAAAATTATTCTCGTAGCTTCATAAAATTATGGTTGAACCACTGATGACACTTTAAATGTTCTGACAATGTTCTTAATACCTTTTTGGGCATTAAAAGTTTCAGGAACCTTGAGTATTATGGAGGACAGAAGATTTCAGATTTTATCCAAAACAATTATCGATGAATGAAGGTCTCGGGTGATTGGAACGACATGATATAACAATAATTAATGACAAAAATTAAAAATTACTTTATTCATTCATTCATTCATTTTCATTTCGGCTTAGTCCCTTTATTAATCTGGGGTCGCCACAGCGGAATGAACCGCCAACTTATCCAGCATATGTTTTACACAGCGGATGCCCTTCCAGCTGCAACCCATCACTGGGAAAACTTTATTCACATAAATGAAATTAATTTTGAACAAAATTTAAACATAAATACAAATATACATATATGTTTATGTGTGTGTGTGTGTGTGTGTGTGTGTGTGTGTGTGTGTGT
>CAIGQW010014353.1:877071-896813 GCA_903798125.1 Danio choprae | reverse complement strand
ATCTATCTATCTATCTATCTATCTATCTATCTATCTATCTATCTATCTATCTATCTTTTTTGTCTTTTCTATTTGAAAGGTAGGCTATGGGTGTTTTTCTATGATATAGTTAATATATCAGGCTACTTAAAAGTTAATCAGATAATCAGCTAAATTAGCCTAATTATTTTATAATGGAGGAAAATGAGTTTGCACTTGTTTATCTCTCATTTAAACCCTCTTGGACTTATTTATGTGGCCATTAGGTGGTTGATCAGGTGGTTTCGTTTCCTGAAGGCAGGACATTCCTGACGGAAACCTTAGCTTTGGGAACTCCATTCAGGCCCGCCCCATACACCTACACAAGGACTAGTAATGGACATAACACACACGCACACATACACACACAAAAGAAGCAACAGTCACATGGTGCTGACTCACAGACTGCCCCACCCCTTCAATCTAGGTCTGTCAGTAGTTTATAAAGCTCTGAGTTTCAGGGTTTCTATTTTTAGTATCATTTTCAACAACTGTCCGTTTACCGAAGTCTAACATTTTATGTGTAACAAATTTAGAGCATAAACTGTAATCCAAAAGATACTGTCATTCTCCAAAGTACTCTGTGAAACAGTGAAGACTAACTGCATAGATTTATGATGAATGGTTTCACTTCCCTGTTTTATAGAACTACTTCTTGCTAGTTTTTTTCTTTTCTTCTCATGTACTGTTTCTCTTTCCTCCTTATTTTATCTCTTCTGTTCCTTTTAGAATCACCCCTTTTAGTTTATCAGTCTTGCCTCACTTCTCTGTGATATTTCCCTTCACCTTTCTTCAGTTCTAGAGTGTTTATCGTAAACCTTGTCTGTTTAAAATGGTTTTAAACATTCTTGAAGAAATCATTCTTATAGGAAACCATCTAGCTACAAATAGTGTTGTTTGTTCTCAAAAATGTATAGCATATACCTTTAACATACATTTAAATTAATTTGATAACATCTTAAAACAAAATCAATTATTATTTGAATTAATTAATCATACACTGTAATAAATGCTTGATTGCTTCATCCAAAATGTGAGTCCAATATGAACACATCACCTCTGAATTGAAAAGTTCATTTCAAATATTTTTCCCCTCACTGGTTCAGTTTCCCCTTGAAATGCTTTTTTTTACTTAAAAATTTGACAAAAAGTTTTGTATGATAGTATATTAGTGCCAGTCGTTCAGTATGTATATCATAAAATGCCCAATAAATGTCGAATGTTTTCCAAAACAACATTTGTGCAATACTTTTGAACAATAAAGAGGTAAACTGCTATAACATTTGGTCTGACAAGCATATTTTAATTAAGCAGTGAAATAAAATTTGCTCAGGTGTTCATTTCATTTAGTGGTAGGGGAAAGTAGGTTCAACTGGGGTGTGGTGGAAAACATAAAAGTACAGGAGTGTGTTTAGTACACCAATAAACATCATAAAAGCTGTCTAATAAGGTTGTGAAGTTATCTTTATTCCTTTTTACGTTTAGCATCTTTAGGTTCACTGCCAATACAAATGCTGAGCAAATCAGGACTAAAGCTATTGCAAATAAAGTGGTGGCCCCCAAAAACTGCCAAAATCATGCACAAAAGCGAAATATTTAAATGTATAAAAATGTATATTTATGCAAATCTATGTTCTTATGCTAAGTGAATGTAATCAAGGTTTTCATGGATGTCACACAACCTGCCCATGGTGTCATTCACATTTTGCATCATTCCCTCCTCCTCCTCATGAGCCACCAGTTAAAACTAATTCAAGTTTCCTTCATAAAACTCATAAACATGAAGGACTCTAATGACTTCCCTGACTGTCCGGCCTAAACTACTAGTCTTAATGGACTCTTACTCTCAGTGAGGATGATCTTTGGACAAAAGAATGACCAACCGAGGGAGGAGTCAGTGCCCATTTCACCATAGTGCTGCTCGGGCAAACAGCAATCAGTGAGTAATGACAGGAACCCACCAGGGAGGAAAGAGGAAACCCCCCAAAAGTGCAATTCGTCTGACTTTGTGCCCTTTTAGTTTCTGATGCATAAAACTGGCACTGAAGAAAAAGGAATGGAGCATTTTGAGTGTGTAACATGAATGTAACTAAAACCGAAACTATAAGGCTATCTGTGGGTTCTTGTGTCAGAATGAATGTCCTTTTTAATTGACAAGAAATATAAGGCATTCTGAACACCACCCTTTTATACCCTGCTGTATGTCATTATAAACCATTCTCTGCTTAAAAAGAAGCCAGGAATGTTAATGTCCAAGCTCTGTTCTATAAAAGAAAGCTTGATAATAGTGGTGACCTCATGGATACAGTGATAGCGCTCTGGAACTCTGCCCTCCCACTAGAGAGATAAATAGAGAAATATTCATCTGGTGATGGAAAATCTGGAAATAAAGAGCAAAGGTGTTAATATGCTGGAATACATTAAGCTGACTGAGGAGAGCAGTGCTGACAGAAGAATACCTCAGATTGTTTGGAAACAAAAGATGCTGATTTACCATTCAAATGCATGCATTTTGAACATTCAAATGCAGAAAAGAGTGAAGGACTCCAAACTCTAATGTTCTCTAAGTTTTGGTCTGTAATGGAAGCGAAGACCATTCATGAACACACAAAAGCGGGTAATACAGCTGAGCACAAGCTCATGTTTGCCAAGCCTGATGGATCCTGTTGTGTTTTGTTATGCCCATCGTGTGTTAGGTCTTGAAGAAGTGTATGGTCAAACTTTGTTTCAGTTTGAGCCTCTCAACATGACTAGAACTGAATATTAACCACTTTTGTAAAATAGCTCAATGAAATGTGTAGTCTTGGGGTTTGTGAACTGATTTATAAAGTGTATTTGTTATTTTTATAATGGAAAAAAACTCTAACACTCTAAACTTATTGTTTTGTTATTAAATTTTATGATTTTCATTCGTCTGATGAAGATAATCTGAAGAATGATTGAAAAAAAAAAACAGCCATTGACATCCATAGTAGGAACAAGAAATACTAAGGAAGTCAGTGTCTGTTTTTTTCCGACATTCTTCTTTTGTGTTCAACAGAAGAAAGAAACTCGAACAGGTTTGGAACAAGTGGAGGTTTAGTAAATGATGACAGAATACAATCTTTTAGGTGAACTATGCCTTTAATATTGCAAACTGGTATTTGTTATTGTATTAATTAGATTTTTTTAAGGTAGTGCTGATATTCTATTGAAATTGTTAGTATTTTTTAATTGTTATTCTGTCATATGATGCTCTCTGCTCAGATACACTGACTCTCCATAATCTGCCAAAAGGGGATGCTACAGTGCTCAAAAAATACTGGCAACTATTTAGAATCAGGGTTTTTTTTTGTTGCTTTTGTCTAACAGAATGTCATTCATTCATTCATTTTCTTTTCGGCTTAGTCCCTTTATTAATCTGGGGTCGCCACAGCGGAATGAACCGCCAACTTATCCAGCATATGTTTTATGCAGCGGATGCCCTTCCAGCTGCAACCCATCACTGGGAAACATCCATACACACTCATTCACACACACACACTACGGACAATTTAGCTTACCCAATTCACCTGTACCGCATGTCTTTGGAATTGTGGGGGAAACCGGAGCACCCGGAGGAAACCCACGCAAACACGGGGAGAACATGCAAACTCCACACAGAAATACCAACTGACCCAGCCGGGGCTCTAACCAGCGACCTTCTTGTTGTGAGGCGATTGTGCTACCCACTGCGCCACCGTGCTGCCTAACAGAAGTTGTAAAAATTCATAAAAGTTTAGAACCCCTTTAGGGTGAGTAAATGGTGAGGACATTTTTATTTTTGGGTGAACTATCCCTTAAAAATACCAGCCAACGTAATACAGATAATACATAGGCCTATAAGTATATTCATAGTTATCAGTTTTGCTTATCTTACGTATCACATGCTAAACACTAAACACATGCTAAAGCAGCCAAGTCATTTCATCTTGTTTTTACAAGGCTTCAAGCTCAAACTGTTTCACATGAGGGCTCAAACACAACCACACCCCACCACAAATAAATCGATATACCCCTACAATGTGATCTACTGAGCAAATGGACTATGTCTGAAAAGTTGTCTATATGGAAACAGGTATCTGATGCAAAATCTGTTTTATTTGTATTGTACAACGTATATGCTTGTAAGGTTTTTATGCATAGTATATATTGTGAAAAGGGGGAAAACAATAAATCGTTGTATGAATGCTGTAATGTTTAAATAATTTTCCATTAAAAATGTGTGAAGGTCATGTGACCATCAGGAAGAACGCAGCATCTCATTTCTCAGAGGATCCGTTCTCTGTTCTCGCGGTAACTTGGCAAGACCGTTCTTCACAAGAACCGTTCTCTGCGTTCTTGGAATTGAGGAACAGCCTATGTGTCAGCATAGTGGCAGATTCCAAAACATTAATATGCTAATGAGGGAGAGATCGTCACTACTGGGCAGAACTTTCCCCCTCTGATGACACGTACAAAGGAATAATGTCAATTAAAGTGTTTCTGCAAGTTTTTATAAAGTGTGATTATAAATAATAAAATTAATACATTTTTACCATTAGAAGCTGGTTATATTCCCAGACTGTTGTCACACAACTGTGTTTAAATCCCTTATAAAAGTAGTTTTTGCACAATAGGTCCCCTATTTAAGATCTCCTTTAGTGCGCTCTGTGCGCTCCTTTAAGATCTCCTTCAGTGCGCTCTGTGACTCTCTGATGGTGGATTTCTGCATTGCATCATGGCTATTGTAGTTATTTAAAGATTAGTTCACCTAAAAAGTTAAAATGTGCTATTAATTACTCAAATTTGTTGTTCCAATCTCCTGAGACATACATTCATCTTTAGAACACAAAGTATATAAGATATTTTAGATGAAATCTGAGAGCTCTCTCATCCTCCATAGTCAGCAACAGTCTCGAAACATTCAGAGCTTCAGAAAAGGAGCCAAAATCATTGTCAAAACATTCCATGTGACTTTGATGCTTCAACTGCAATCATACAAACTCCAAGAACACTTTTGTGAGCCAAAAAGCTAAATATGACAATGTTTTAGGTTCCTTCTACAGCTGGAACCAGACTGTTCTGCCTTTAAATGTATAGAAGGAATCTAGACTTACAACATACCATTCACAAATCCTCTCCAGTGGCATCACGGGAGACTAAAGCATCTATTTAATGTGCATTTCAGAATGCTGTGGGTAACTTCTTCGCATACTTTTTTATGAATAATGAATGCAGACATACTACTTTTAGGGACCCCTGCTAGGGTGAATGGGTTTAATGACAGATTGAACTGTGTTATTTTCTTATGGTGTCACAGTTGCTTAGTAGCCTATTAAATGAGGCATAGGCAGTTGTGCGGGTTTAGTTCAAGCACAGACCTGCACACTTTGTTCTTCGTGTTGATGGTTTCAGAGTTTAAACTTGGTTATAAACCTATTCTCACCCCACCTGTACACATACTTCACCAGAACTGACACGCTATAAAAATGCAGTCCCCAATCTAATGACGTTTCAAGTGCTTAGAATTTATCAATTACACTTTCTTTAGTGGGTCAAGGGAACTCAAGGGAGTGTGACAATTAGAACAGTCCCATTTCTATCTCACTTTCCTTCTTTAACATCCTTTAACATCCAGCCACCACGGTACACTATTGTCATATTCCCTGGATCCTGATTTTCAGTCTTCGTTCATGTCCTTTGCTTTCTATCCTTTGTGTCCTGTCCTGCATGACCTAGTAAAGCTTGTTTTAATGAAGTCTACTTGGTCTCGACGACAGACTAAAGACTATTAATGACATGTTTGCTGATTTGACATCAGTATTGTCCATTTGTCCTACAGTGAATAAGCTTATTTGAGTTTGGAAAACTGATCCCAGATCAGGATATAATCTAAGGGGGCCCACAATAGCACAGCAGACCTCTGCGTCATTAATATTTCAAAGGATGAAAATAAATAGGCCGAAATGTTTTGTGCTGCTTCTTTTTTCTCCTATCGTATCAATTATTTAAGCATTCTACTGCTTAATCAACTTCTTTCTGGCTGTTGGCCGAAGTGCCACAGACCACTTTGATAAAGCTAATTATCTTAACCTAGTTATATCGCATTACTAGCCTGCGGTTTGATAATAGTCCTCACACTCACTCAAGATCATTGAGATAATTGTAAAAGGGATACACATTTGACTGGAATAAACAAGTATGTTAGAACAATATACTAGCTCGTGGTAGTTCATTGCTGGGTTTGAGGGTCCGTTTACTGTAAGAAATGACATTAAATATTGATTTAACGTGATAACAAATAAGTCTAAATATTAATCTGATAATTACGTTAGGTTAGTGAAGAGAGTAGAATGGCTTCGGATTTCTACTATTCTTTCTATAGTAAATATTTACTTACGACATAACCACAGAAAAAAGGAGACCGGTTGTGGCTTATGTAGGCTATGTGTCGCCCTCTAGAGGCTGAGCAGTCGGAAAAACTTCAAATATGTCTTGGAAATTTTTTTTTTATAAAAAGCTTTATTATATTAAAAAGTGCAGTAACCATGTTTTTCTGGGAGACAGATTGACTTTTGTATAACCATAGTGTTACTCCAAATATGTGGTTGCGTGGTTTAACTGCAATATTTATGTTTATTTAATTTTCAAAAGGGGTAATATTCAATTTGACTTTATAACAGTCCATGTTTATTGCTAGGTTTGATGGTCTGTTTACAAAGTAAAAATTTTATTATGTAATAAAATACATAGGGGCCTGGCACAGTGGGTAGCACAATCGCCTCAAAGCAAGAAGGTCGCTGGTTCGAGCCTCGGCTGGGTCAGTTGGCATTTCTGTGTGGAATTTGCATGTTCTCCCTGTGTTCACGTGGGTTTGCTCCGGTTTCCCCATTAGTCCAAAGACATGCAGGTGACAATACAGGTGAATTGAATAAACTAAATTGGCCATAGTGTATGTGTGTGAATGAGTGTGTATGGATGTTTCCCAGTACTGGGTTGGAGCTGGAAGGGCATCCGCTATGTAGAACATATGCCGGATAACATATGCCGCTGTGGCGACCCCTGATTAATAAAGGGGCTAAGCCGAAAAGAAAATGAATGAATGAATGAAAATATATTTTTTAAAATTAATCAATGATACCAATAGTAAACTAATGATTAAAAAATAAATAATTAAATTCTTGCAAAACTTTTTTTTTTGCTGCACTAAAAACAATATAAACACTCACAGTAAATACCATTGCAAACAATCAACTGTTGACCACAAAGAGCATCACATTTGAATTGTTTCCAGTGTGATTTGAGACATATTCTATTAGGTTTTTAGTAGTCTTATTATGCAACCAATAGAAGAACGCATATCAGTTGCTTTTATGGGAAATAATAGTTTCACTGCGAAATAAAAGTGAACAAGGATGAAGTACATCTTTCTTTTCTTAAAATGCGCATTAACATTCCTTTAATTCATAGCTATGCAGTGGTTTTATTCAACCTTTATAATGCATTAAGACAAGGAATGATCAAAGGGGTCTGTATTGGGAAATATCAAATACAAATGACAGAGAATGAAAACTGGCACTTTTTTCAGTTTTACAGAGTACAGCTCTTTAGAAATGCAGCATTCAAAGACAAATAAAAACAGACGTCATAACAAAAGATGAGCTTGTCTTAAAAAAAGCTACTGAACAGAAAAAAGGCTCAGTTAAACATAGGCATAACAGTTCTTTCCAGTGAGATGAATATATACAAAACAACACAATTCACCTCAACACATTAAGAAAAGCCTTTATGATGTTCATGATTCAATACATCTGAAACTGATTAAAGGGAGAGTTAAAACTCTGTCATAATTTATTCAAAATTTCACAAACCTGTTTGAGTTTCTTTCTTCTGTTGGACACAAAAGAAGCTATTTTGAAAAAGGCTGAAACCCGGTAACCATTTCTAACATTCTCCAAAATATCTCCTTTTACAGAAAAATTTTACTCATAAAGGTTTAAAACCACTTAAGGTTACGTAAATGGTTTAAATGTTCATTTTTGAGTGAACTACCTCTTTAATATAGATAAAACTTATGACACTTTGTTATTTTTAATAAAAGGTTCAACTGACACAGATGTTCACAACATTTGCATACTGATTTACATGAAGGTTTTGCAGAACACGGCCTTCACTGCAGCACATACAACCATCCTCACGTATAATTACCACAGTAACATGGTTTCCATCAATATACCATAGTTAAATGTTGTCATCGTGAATGTATATAGGCCTTTTTTCCATTGTGTTCAATTTGTTCCATTTTTGAACTCAAGGTTTTCCTCAAGACTAGGGCACATATACTTATGCTTAGATTAAATTACCAACGTAACCATGGTTTCCATCCATATTCTATTGTTAGATGTTTTCATCACAAATTCATATATAATGATATTCAAATATGTTCCAGTTTATTCAACAATGTTTGGCTTGGAATTGTTTTATACGGGTACAGAGTCAGCTTGGGAACCAATTAAAAATAACTTCCAAATGTGAAGAGAATATAAAAAAACAAGTGAACCACAGCAGACGATAGCAATATCTTAAGGTTTCTTAGCTGCAAATTAAATATATTACACTGAATTGTAAAATGTACAGCTCTCTTCAGTCAGGCTATACAATTCTGCGTCTAATCCAAATGTAAATATATATCATGTGATGTCATTTGTATATAAAACATGGACTTTTTATATCTGAGATGGTAGAATATGTCACGCTAAACATTTAAATGAACAATATATTGTCTATAACAAGCCTATTCACCCGAACTGTACTTAATTTATCTGTTAATTTTACATGAATATATAAAATGACAGCTCTGAATTATATCTGCATATAGAAAAAAAACAAAAAACGAACATTCTCCTTTATTAGATGCAGATGAGTGGTTTGGGAACAATCATTCACGTCACCTGAGCCTCACCGAACTGCACTGTTTTTTACATTTGGCACTTTTTGAATTGGTCGGTGAAGTAGGCGAGGTGAGGACTGGTCCTGGAACAGCACAAACATGCCTTTTTTTGTAACTGTCGTTTAATTCAGCAGCCAAAAAAGATCAAAATAAAAACCGAAGGTATTTATGGTGTGATTCCGCTGGTTTCTCAGGCACAGGTGACTCTGAAGTCGTTTAATTAAGCCCATAATGAGTTTTGGGATCCTGTCCAGAGTCCTGTAGTTGTCTGGACAGAGCGCTGAATACTATAACACTGTGGCCTCTTCCATTGCGTTTACCCACCTGCAAAATAATATTTCTGTATTATGTTTCTGGAGAATTTATAAATAATGTATGATGCTTTTGACCATGTATTTTGGTGGTATTTTGTGTTATACCTGCGTGCAGTGTGCTGGTCGTCTGCTCTGAAGGTGTAATACAGTGTTTTTTTATGGTAGAGCTGGAAGACGTTGTCTGTGTCTTCACCCTCTGATCGATCCGACAGCTTCACAGTAAAACCCTGCAGTGGAAGACTTTCAGATGCCACTTTATCCTGCAGATGCAGACATTTGAGAGAACGAGAGAGAGAGAGAGAGAGACAAAGAGGTCAAATGTGTGTAGGGATTGTGCTACAGTATGTATATGCTGGTACTAAAATAATAAGAATTTAGCTGTTTTAGTACCAAACCTGTACAGTTTAACAGTTCAGATAGTGTGTATTAAAGTGAAATCTGATTTGGCCTATATATATATGTAAATAAAAAAAAACTAATAAAATGTTGAACCAAAAACATCGAAACAATACTTTTTCTGTATATTGAAGTAAACCCTGTTTTAAATGTAGTTTTCTTCAAAAATCACTGTAATTTTACATCCCAAAGATTTTGTTAGGCAAATTCACAACAAGAACCTTTTATTGACAGAGTAGTACATTTTAAGGCATTTTAAATATTTGGTTTGTCAGCTTTACAATTTTATTCATTTAAAACATATTAATATTTAGTATGTTACATAGTACATCACTTATTTTATATATATATATATATATATATATATATATATATACAGTTCTGAATAAGTATGTTGTTTGTTTTAACCCTTTATTAGGCAAGGAACCATATAAGGTAACTTGATTGACATTCATTACAATATCATTTAAAAAAACGTTTTTTAATACCCAGTAACACTCCAGGGTTTTTCCAATTTCAATGTATTTCAATGAGTATTCAGTTTGTAGTTAAAATAATATGAATGACATCCAGAGGGATAAATTCCAAAAATGTATGGTAATTAAAACCAGGCCTGAAGTTGGTAAATACTAAATCAATGAATAGCCAGAGCAAAAAATAATAACAATATTTTAAATAGTTTCCTTGTGTTTTTTACTGACCCCAAATGATCATTTATGGTAATTTTTTTGCCATGTACGTATACAAATTATGTAGATTTCTCCATCACCTAAAGTTGTTTTTTTTACTGCATGTGTTATTGATTTATTTTTTTTAAATGCTGATGTAAAACAATTTCCAGTCAAGTATGTGTATGTGTGTGTGTGTGTGTCGGTGCTGGTGTGGGAGACTCTGGGTCCCCTCACCTCTCGTGCTTTAAAGGTGTAGAGCACCTTGTCTTTGAGCAGGAACCACAGCCTCTTCCACCTCCTTTTGCTTTTTTTGCGTCTTTGCAAACTGCCACTAATAGTGGACCCCTCTGCACCCACAGACACCTGCACACACAGATGCTTTTTAACACAGTGTGTAATCGTGTTTTCAAGATAGACAGGAAATTAATTGGATGCGAATGTTAGCAAACAGGGGTGTGTGTATGTGTGTTCACCTGTGTGAGAGGCGAGCTGCTCTTCCTGCTCCTCCACAGGCTGGGCGGCTGCAGGCTCTGAAACACAGCTGAGAGAGGCCTGCTGGCCCTGTGTGTGCGTGGACTCACACTCCCGCATGATCCAGGAACATCACCACCTACATGCACATCACACACTCACATTAACTACACAGCTGCACACATCAGGTGTATACCACTTTCTTCTTTCAGTCATATTCAATCTGAGTTATTTCAAAAATGATCTTGGGCTTTTCCAGCTCTACAATAGCAACGGTCGGCAGATATTTATCAGGAGCCAAAAAAAACACATGCATCAATTAAAAAAAAGTGTCTCATGCAGCTCCAGGGGTGAATAAAGGTCTCCTTTAGTGAATCAATGCATTTTTGTTATAAAAACTATCCATATCTAAAACTATATAACATTTTGTGTAACTTTCAACTGGGGTGCAGTCCATCATCTTTTTCTCCTTCTTTTTTTGTGCCATTTTTTAAGCATTAGCGCCATCAGCTGGACAGGGCTGTGGTTAATTTGTCTCCCTTCATTGTGTTTCTGTGTTTGTGTTGACTGCACATGCACCAAAGCTCATGTGCACACCTAAACTAACCCCACCATTAACACTACCCCTCACACTGACGTCACTAGCTCCATTGAGCGCGTTGTGTCTGACATTGCAAGTCTGAGATATGCAGTCTAAGTTTGTAAATCCAAGTCTGCATCCTGATACTATTGCATGCACTTCACACTCAAGAGAGAGAGAGAAAAAAAAACCCTGTCCAGCTGATGGCGTTTATGCACCAAAATTGGCACAAAAGAGGAGAACAAGAAGATGGACAGTGCTCACCGGAGGTTACATAAAATTATTTAATTTTTAATGGTTTAAGTATAATATATAGATATTATCTGACAAAATGCATGATTTAATTGAAGGAAACCTTTTCTCCTGGAGCTGCAAGAGACACTTTTTTATTATTGATGGATGCACTTTATTGGATTTCTTTTAAAAATAACAACCATGCTATGAGGGTGAGTATATCATAGGATAATTTTCATTTTTGGATGAGCTAACTCTTTAAGGCAAGACACTGCAGGCATGCAGGCAAAAACACCTTTTTATGCACCTGTCAGTTTTTTGATTTTAGGCTTAAATGTAAATTGGATGTGAATGAAAGCGAGCAGGTGTGTGTGTGTGTATGTGTGTGTGTGTGTGTGTGTGTGTTTAGTCACCTGTGTAAGATTCAAATAAGCATCCAAATGAAACTTTTAAGTGCTGCACTTTGTCAGTTTGTTTGTAGATTTCTATTGCAATGCATATTTTAAAGTCAGTTTTCTCTAAATGAGTTTCTCCTGCACTGAGCCATAAATATCCACTTTAGCAAGTCTTACAAACAGCAGTTTTATTTAAACTTAAGCTCTTAAGGTCTGTACAGAGCAATATGTTTATACATAATTGTTTTGATATATATATATATATATAATTATTTTTTTAATGGTTGTCTGCAGTATTTTCTGAATTGTGGAGTGAAAAAACTGATTCCCCAAATCCTCTGTAATGTATAAATATTTGATGGGGGTTCACTAGTTAGTGTACTCTCAGTGATGGGTTGTGGCTGGAAGGGCATCTACCGCATGAAACATATGTCAGAGTAATCGGTAGTTCATTCTGCTGTGGTGACCCATGATAAATCAGGGACCAAGCCGGAGGAAAATGCTTGAACCAATGTTCAGATTTTCGTGCTAAACATGTGTGCAAATTATAGCATATTTAATTAAATAATGCTTCACTTGCATATTTAAATATAAAATATTAAAAAACCTGACATTCAAAAGATGTTTGCAATTCTTAATATAATCAATCAACAGCTTAATTCATTTGTTACCTTATTAACCTGCAGTGTCTTGCTTTAAATGTGAAAAATTAAAAAGCACTCATCAGCATCAAATCAACTTGTTAAGAATTGACAATTTCTGTACTATTTCCAACCCTAAATTGCATAACATTGCATTTAAGGTATGCACAACATTGCAGTCCTCACTTGTACCTCTCTTTCTGAGCTCAGCGTAGCAGTGGTCACAGACTTTAGCCATCCTGTCCTTCAGGTACTTTAGAGGATACCTGTTCCTCGAGCAGGAGCGACACACAACCTGGAAATCAGAGCAACACAACTCACATCAACAATAAAAATGAATGGCAAAAGAAGATTCTAAAAAAGTGGGTTGATGTTTACATGCATCCAATGTTTAAACACTTAAAATTTCTCATGATATATATTTCATACATCAACTTATTTCTCAAATTTCTTATTTGTTTGATGATTTGAAGACATTCAATTTATTGTATCACTGCAAAGTTTTCTTTTGAACTTTCCATTCTTCACAGAAACCTGAAAGAAATATCACGGTTACCACAAAAATAATAAACAAGTAAACATATTTATATTCATTCATTCATTCATTTTCTTTCCTTTATTAATATGGGGTCGCCACAGCGGAATGAACCGCCAACTTATCCAGCATATGTTTTTACGCAGCGGATGCCCTTACAGCTGCAACCCATCACTGGGAAACAATAAAGGGACTAAGCCGAAAAGAAAATGAATGAATGAATGAATAAATAAATACAGCCATGTTGATCATAAAAATTGTACTCACCCCAACATTTTCAAGTGTAGTGTGTAAAATATTTGAAAGTAGCAAATGAACTACAGTACATGCAAATGTCCTGAAAATAAATTTACAAAATTTCCCAATATTTCCCCAAAATTCACTCAAAATCCAACAAATTGTCAATGTGATTGTGACAATGAACAAAACTCTTTCCCGACACAAGAGGGAGCTGATTCCTCAGTTTACTGACCAACTGGATGCTGCTATCAGCCATTGAAGATCATTTCAAAACACCAGATATCTGCTGACTAGCTGGTGGGCACTTATAATAAGAATAATCCTGATTGTATCACAGTTTTTGTAATACAAGAGTTTTCTGAGTGCAAGAAAAGGCATTCAAATACAAGTAAATTAAAATACATTTTGAAAAAGACTTTAGATTAAAAAAAGATAATCCTGTCAAATGTCCACTAAGAAAATTAAATGTCCATTAATTAAATGTCTACTAATATATAACGTACAAATGTTGTTTGAACTTGTATTGTAATTGTATTCTAATGCAATGACATTTATACACTTTTTAGGAGACCCAAAAATTTAAAATAGTTGTTAGCCCTTTAGGCAGCACGGTGGCGCAGTGGGTAGCACAATTGCCTTACAGCAAGAAGGTTGCTGGTTCGAGCCCCGGCTGGGTCAGTTTCTGTGTGGAGTTTGCATGTTCTTCCCGTGTTTGCGTGGGTTTCCTCTGGGTGCTCCGGTTTCCCCCACAAGTCCAAAGACAAGCGGTACAGGTGAATTGGGTAAGCTAAATTGTCCGTATTGTATGTGTGTGAATGAGTGTGTATGGATGTTTTCCAGTAATGAGTTGCAACTGGAAGGGCATCCGCTGCGTAAAACATATGCTGGATAAGTTGGCGGTTCATTCCGCTGTGGCGACCCCAGATTAATAAAGGGACTAAGCCGAAAAGAAAATGAATGAATGAATGTTAGCCCTTTATAGGGCATTAATTTGAAATACGCATTGGGAAAACACTGGAAAAAAAGTAACTAGGGGTTATTACAAGACTTTTAAAAGTTTATGACTTAAAATAAATAAATAAAGAGTTAACAAACTTACCTTTAAGCCAAGATGTAAGCGACTTTTTTTATTTAGTGAAACATTAAAGACTTTTAGCAAAAACTGTGGTTCTTAGCGATTCATAAAATGCAACCATCTGTCCAAAAAAGTATATAAACAGCAAACTAAATGAATACATATGGGTCCTGATGATAAAATAAGTAAAATGATCAATCTGTGCAAGACACCGAATGCTCTTTTCATGCCCACACTCCAAATTGTCATGAAAATACTCAGAACCGCTTGCCAAGGCAGCTGACTTAAGGTAATTATGTGATGAATAACATTAAGTTTCTTCCACAGAACAATCATTTGGCTTCATAAAACCTTAACCATATTATCAGGATCCACATTTTGTCTTGGCTGAATTTGTAATTTGGTTCCCCCATATGCTAAATGGCCTTAACTACTAGGTACTTACATCAAAAATAAGTTCAATCTACTTATTGTGTTCAAATTGTATTGCACAACACCTATGGTGCTACTGAAATGGGATACGGGTAAGGTTATAGGGACAGGTTTGGTGGTCTGGTTAGGTTTAAGGGTGGGTTAAGGTGTAAGATATGGGTCATTATTAGCATAATTACAAATGTAATTACATAAATGATTACAGATATAATTACATGCAAATTCATTATTTAAGTACAATGTAAAAATATTTATGTACATAATAAGTGCATTAAAACAAATGATTCATTTAAATGTATGGTATTAAAGGTGCAATAGGTCAGTGTTTCTCAACTGCGGTTTTGGAGGACCACCAACACTGCATGTTTTGAATGTCTCCTTTGTCTGTCACACCTATTACAGGTCTTTTAGTCTCTGCTCAGCTGATGATCTGAATCAGGTGTGTTTGGTTAAGGAGACATGGAAAATGTGCAGAGCTAGTGATCCTCCAGGAACGTGGTTGAGAAACATTGCAATAGGTGACTGTCTTCAGAAACAATTTTGTTATGCTGTTTGAAAGTCTCTTCACATCCTGAAATCAATCATAAAATGAAGTCGTCCATGTGTATTTATGTGTATTTTAACATTATGTGAAAGGTGCATGACCAATCAAAACATTCATTCAGAACATTAAGATAGGTTGTCCTACCTGCCGCCTACCATCAAAATATGTATTTGCATACCTCTGCGCATCCTGATTACGCAGAAAGTATAACGTCATCGGCACATTCATGGACACGGTTCAGACAGAAACATTTCATCAACAACTTAACTTCTCTTTTTAAGTTTGGTATCACAGGTTATGCTGTCTAGTGCTCGTTCCTGTGTTCAGGAGGCATGTCTTTGAACGGCGACTTACAGGGTGGAACGCAAGTTTTCATCAGGCTAATGTTAGTATTTCCCAAGATCTCCTATGGCATCTTTAAAAATCACTTAATTTAAAGTGTGACTGAATTTTATGAATAACCAAGCTCCACAGTTCTGGGTAAAAAAAACCTCATTAGTTTTCTACCAAAGAAATAAGCCACTGACATCTTGGATGAAGGGAGAATCAGCAAATTAACATAAAATCTGCAAATCCAAACGAACTGCATGTGTAAAAAATGTTCACCTTTCCGCATGCATTACAGTGATGCCGTCGTAGTGTTAGACTGAAGTCAGACGTGCAGTTCATGCACATCATCACATGAGACACAGGAACCAGAACAGGAGCAGCTTCTCCCAATGACATCCACAGCTTCTCTCTGGCCTGCAAACATGCACAGGGATGCAGAATGCCATACTATTCCTTATGAAATAATACTAATGCATGAAAACATGATTATTTCCTCACACCTCACTGGAACTGCTGAAGGTATTGAGGCCTGCGGCGTGATCTGCTATAGCCCGACTCAGTGTGTGAAACCAGTCTTCTCTTTCTCCTAGAGAGCTGACAGAGACAGAAAGAAGCCGTAAATGTGACTGTATGACAGTGGATGATAGTACACACTGTACAGATAGAGATGTGTGTGCAAACCATTATGGAAAGGTTGATTACCTGGCGGAGAGAGTGATGGTGATGTCGTTGACTTCTATTCTGAGCGTGTTCAGCACATTGTCTATGCTGGGTTTACTGACCTAGACACAGGAAAATGCATGTATATGTTATACATGATAATACATGATAATCCAGCTTCACAGTCAACCAATTTGTTTGTTTTCTAGTTGGTTAACATAACATAAAAAAAGAAGAGATGTCTTACCTTCATTCCATTTAAAGTGAGTGTGTTCTTCAGTCTGTATTTGCCGTCCTGCTGAGGGTAGGTGTACAGCATCACGTCATTCATCTGCAAAAAACACACACACACACACACACACACACACACACACACACACACACACACACACAAACAAACAAGTTTATTTTACTGTATAAAAATTGGGAATCCATATTGTAATTTCTTTGATAATGTATTTTTATTTACATGGTTTAATGTTACATTAAATATGATTTCTCAATATCGAAACATATACATTAGTCAACATTTGAAGTGGTTCAAACCCTTTCATCAACTAAAACTCCCATTCTTGTCTTAGGACAATGTTTAAAGACAAAGTTTTTGATCCACTTTAAATGTTGACTACTGTATAGTTAATTTTATCCCTCATAAATATTATCATGGGGCCTCACGGGGGCGCAGTGGGTAGCACTTTCGCCTCACAGCAAGAAGGTCGCTGGTTTCCTCCGGGTGCTCCGGTTTCCCCCACAAGTCCAAAGACATGCGGTACAGGTGAATTGGGTAAGCTAAAATTGTCCGTAGTGTATGAGTGTGAATGGGTGTGTATGGATGTTTCCCAGAGATGGGTTGCAGCTGGAAAGGCATCCGCTGCGTAAAACATATGCTGGATAAGTTGGCGGTTCATTCCGCTGTGGCGACCCCAGATTAATAAAGGGACTAAGCCGAAATGAAAATGAATGAATGAATATTATCATAATTATATTATCCATTTATAGATATAGATTATGAATGCATTAGGAGGGATAAAAATTTATAAAAGTAATAGTTGATTGTAAGTAATAGTGATTGTACTTTTTAATAGTTTTTACAATCTGATGTAATGTAAATAATTTAACTTGGGATTTAAACAGATTTAAAGTATTTAATTACAATTATATCAATCATTAATATCATTATTATCATTATTATAATATATACTCATAAACATGAGTACAATAATAAAGATGTTATGTTTACATTCACCACAAGGAGGCAGTAAAAGCTTAAAGTTAGCAAAAGTACTTATTTAAATGAAGTGGTCAAAATAATTCACAAATTATTAATTTAACAGCTAAATCCAATGCAAAATTAAAATAAGAAACATCACAATTGTTATTTTATGTTGCTGAGCTGATTTCCTTCCTGCGGGCCCCAGACCCCTGGGTTGAGAAGCGCTGTTGTAAATAGTTTTCACATGATCTATTTTTTCCCTGCCGTCTCAATGCACATTTTTCCACAAGTGCAGCACGTTCAAGTTTAGTACTCCAGAAAGCAATTCACATGTTCAAAACAATAGCTCGTGCTGGATAAAAACAGTTTATGGCATATTTTCTGTGCAAGGAACACAAACTGACGCCCACAAACAGACAAGCCCTTCACTTCAAACCATTGTGTTCGCTCCACATATATATAGCTCCAAACAAAAGTGGTGACATCATCAGACGTGTAACATTTGTGCCCCAAACATCCGCACTTCACAGGCCGCGTCCAGGAATTCAGTGGCGATGTTTCTGAGAAAGGTTTTTTGGGTGGAGACAGCTGGACAGACAACAAAAACATCAACACTAACAGCCACAACAACTATCAGACGGCTGAGAGCACACTGGACACAACAAAACAGTCCTTAACTAAAATGCTAGAGTGAGACTGAACCAACAAACAACTTAAAGAGACAGTTCACCCCCCCACATTTGAACATTAGCTCAGCATTTGCTCACTCTCAAATAACTGCATATCTGACATTAGACAATGACTTCCAAAATCAGTGGCTGCTGTCAACCTTTAGGTTAACAACACTCTGTAAAATATATTATATTGCTCTCATATGCTCTCAGCCGTCTGATGGTTGTTGTGGCTGTTAGTGTTGATGTTTTACAGCCGTGTATATATTAATATTAATCTTGGCCAAGACAACCATACATAATATTTTACTAGATATTTTTCAAGATACTAGTATTCAGTTTAAAGTGCAATTTAAAGGCTTATTCATTCACTCATTTTCTTTTCGGCTTAGTCCCTTTATTAATCTGGGGTCGCCACAGCGGAATGAACCGCCAACTTATCCAGCATATGTATTACGCAGCGGATGCCCGGATGCGGACATCCATACACACTCACTCATTCACACACACACACACACACACTACGAACAATTTAGCTTACCCAATTCACCTGTACCGCATGTCTTTGGAATTGTGGGGGAAACTGGAGCACCCGGAGGAAACCCACGCAAACATGGGGAGAACATGCAAACTCCACACAGAAATGCCAACTGACCCAGCCGGGCCTCGAACCAGCGACCTTCTTGCTGTGAGGCGAATATGCTATCCACTCCGCCACTGTGCTGCCCAATTTAAAGGCTTATTTAGGTTAATTAGATTAATTAGGCAAGTTAAGGTAATTAGGTAAGTCATTGTATATTGATGGTGTGCTCTGTAGAGAATCGGGAAAAAATGCTTAAGGGGGCTAATAATATTGACCTTAAAATGTTTTAAAAAAAATAAAAAACTGCCTTTATTCTAGCTGAAATAAAACAAGTAAGACTTTCTCCAGAAGAAAAAATATTATAGGAAATATTGTGAAAAAGTTCCGTGCTCTGTTTAATATCATTTGGGAAATATTTGAAAAAGAAAAAAAATTCACAGGAGGGCTAATCATTTTGAACTATCCCTTTAATAGTCCTATGTAAGACCTCATGTTATCTCACGATAATAAGGAAAAACGAGTTAAAAGAGTTGCTTTTTCACACAAAACCGCCCAGTCCATCCAACATTTTTGTTTAATGAATTTCATTGTTTTTGATTATGATTACAGGACATGCATATATATATGTCCTGTAATCATAATCAAAAACAATGAAATTTATTAAACAAAAATGTTACCATATTTACCACATATATATGCAAGTAAAATGTCAATTTAAACTTAAAAATCTTAACATTTATTTTAAAATTAATGAATTGCATTTGTTTAATCTAGTAATTAAGGAATTTT
>CAIGQW010014353.1:847741-871507 GCA_903798125.1 Danio choprae | reverse complement strand
TGTGTGTGTGTGTGTGTGTGTGTGTGTGTGTGTGTGTGTGTGTGTGTTGATTTCTCACTGCTATCTTTGTTTCTGGACACCTGGGACACTATGACATAATTTCCCTGTTTTCATCAACAATACAGCATGTTCTCACACACAGAGAAACCACTCACCCCGTGTTTTAGATTGTCATTAACCTGGTCTGCGACCTCTGACACGATTACCAGCGCAGCTGTCGATAAAAATATTTTTTGCAGTCATAAGCACAATTAGTGTTTTCCCAGTTCAAGCATGCACAGAGTTCATCGCTGTGTGAGAAGGGAAAAAAAAGAAAGACAATGATACCTTGTGTGTCTTCATACTCTTTTGAATCAGGGGAGAGGTTGTTCAAGTAGTCTGGAAGAAATTAAATGAAAAACAAATGAATAAACTGATAAAACTGACTACATCTCCTCATCTTATGTTTTCTGTACAAGATCCAACATAAAGTACAAACAACCTGAAGGTCGAAATGAGAACAACATGTTTCATACACACATTTTTTTTCAGTTTGACATATTAGAGGCTTCATTGACTTCTCTGTCATTTGTAATAACATTTTAGTCACTTAGGTATGACATACACAAAAGGACTTCTTATTTGATGTCAATGAAGAATAAAGCCATTATTTACAGTTTAGTTTTCACATTAAACTTCCGTCATGGTAGAATGCAATCATCAAAGGTTATGAAGTGAGATATTACTCATGAGTGAAATACTGACACCAGATCTGATGGGTCAGCAGCAAAAACAGCTGTTTCAAACAACAACATTAAGACAGATTTGATCATAAAACCTGTAAAAATACATTTTGATCGAGTTTGATGAATGTGTTATAAATGAACTCCTGTCCAGTATCTTTACAGTATATACAGTAGACATGTTTACATTTCCATCATTCATACATACCAAGTCATTTCACCTGCTTTATTTTTATCTTAATTTCTAATCTACTACATATCTTTTATTATTCTGATTCTACATTTTATACTTTATTTTATAAATATACTTTTATTTTCAAAATATGTTATACTTTTATACTTTATTTCATTTTTATTTTTTACTAAATGTATTATGCCTTTTTAGCTATCATTTTCATAAATCTTCAGGTTTAGCAAAACATTATTATTTGTATTATTTAATTTATTTATTCATTTAGGTTTTTTTTAGTTTTTTCAAATGAAATGTACATTTGATTTTATTCATTCATTCATTCATTCATTCATTCATTCATTTTCTTTTCACCTTAGTCCCTTTATTAATCTGGGGTCGCCACAGCGGAATGAACCGCCAACTTATCCAGCATATGTTTTACGCAGCGGACAATTTATCCTACCCAATTCACCTGTACCGCATGTCTTTGGACTTGTGGGGGAAACCGGAGCACCCGGAGGAAACCCACGCAAACACGGGGAGAACACACAAACTCCACACAGAAATGCCAACTGACACAGCCGAGGCTCGAACCAGCGACCTTCTTGCTGTGAGGCGATCGTGCTACTCACTGCGCCACCGTGCAGTCCATTTGATTTTATTTCAGCTTTAATTTATTTAAAAAATGTTTTAGTTTTACTTAACATTACCTGTACAGAAAAATAAAACAGTTGCATATGTGATTTTGAACACTGAATTGCACACTAAATGAAACGAATGAGAAAAAATGGTCACCTGTGAGCAGCATGCGGTATTGAAGAATACGCACAATGACCCGCAGCAGCTGATGTTTCAGAGGAACATGAACTCCTTCTGCATTCTGCGTCTGGAAGATACACAAACAAATTCATTCATTAATTTTCCTTTGGCTTAGTCCCTTATCTCGCCACAGCAGAATGAACCGCCAATTCTGGCATGTTTTACACAGCAGATGCCCTTCCAGCCACAACCCAGTATGGGGAAACACCCACACACTCTCACATTCACACACACACTCATACACTACGAGCAGTTTAGTTCATCCAATTCAGCTATATCCAATTCATGCATTTCTTTGGACTGTGGGGGAAACCGGAGCACCCGGAGGATAGCATACAAACTCCACACAGAAATGCCAATTGGCCCAGCCGGGACTCAAACCAGCGACCTTCTTGCTCTGAGGTGACAGTGCTAACCACTGAGCAACATACATGCAAAAAGGCATATGAAACGATGATATTGTATGATATTGTAACACTCGACACACACTCGAATACGGGATTTAACAATAAGACGGATTTATTTACAAACACTTACGGACTACAGGCATTGGATGAGACAAGACACTTAGACAGGACATCGACGTGGAGACAATACAATACCAGACAACGAAGGACACAAACAGAAGGGTATAAATACAAGGGGAGATGATTAAACTAATGAGACACAGGGGATGAACACAGGTGAAACTAATGAACACTGAAGACGGCGGGAAACAGAACAAAGGAAGCACATGACGACAACAAAAGTACATGGACATGACAGAACACTGACAGATATACAATGCATTTAGACATATTATAAATGTAAATGCAGGTACACAAATGAAGGACATTAAAAATATGAAGAAATAGTGAATATCACACTACACTGAAAACAAAACTAAACAATAAGTGAAAATTAAAAATTTAGTTTGGCAAGTTTTTGCACTTTTGTTTTTTTAAAGTAAATTTTATGCATGGAAGTCAAATTTGCTTAAGTTGCATAAAAGTGAAATTGTTGGGTAATTTTTACTAAGCCATTTGGAGTTGAGTTTGCAACGTTCGATTTGTAAGTAATTTTTACTCACTCTTTGTTTTATTCCTGCCTGAATGGAAGTATTTAATGTAGAAATTACAATTGTTTTTCTGTAGGATTTAATTAAACACAAAATTATTCATTTATCTAACACAGGACTTACCTAAAATAACAATTTTTTGGTACACCAAGTTATTTTAAATTTGTTTTCTTTATGATGCGACTTATAGAAGTTGTTTTTATCAGATGGTTTTAGATGATCTCACAATGGTAAAGTAAGAGATATCGAAATCTCTGTGAAAGCAATGAATGAGTTCACCAATGAATAATTTTAACAGAATCTCATAATTATGGCAATTGTATAGAACATTTTTATATTTTAAAGGCTTCTACAATGTTTGAAATGGTTCAATGATTCATTTGATCTGGCTTCTCTAAACCCCACCTTTCCGAGAGCATACTTTGCTCTGATTGGTCAGAAGGCCACAGTCTGTTGTAAATGGTCTTCTGCTAGAGGCACGATTCAGAATCAGTCACTTATTACCATATCTGTCATTTCTGCACCAAAAGCTTCGCCAGCACTTGTAAAGCACTTGTTTTATTGTGTAAATTTGAGTTTTCATTCTTCAGAAGTGCAAGTACCGTATATTTTACCAAACTAAACTAGATGTCATCAGGTGGATGCTGCACACTGGTGGTAGTGAGGAGAGATCCCTCGATTGTAAAGAGCTTTGAGTGTATGAAAATAACACAATAAATTGCCCTATAAATTCACATTCCATTCATCTACAACTAATGTTTGAGGCTCAAAGAAGACCTCATTTGCAGGCAGCCAATCAAGAGTGTAAACTGTCTTTATGCAAATTTATTATAAATCTACATAGGTTTGTGCAAGTAGTGAGACTGGAATTACTGACAACTCATTTCAGGCAGAATCGCTTCTTCTTTTTGGCAAACAATAAATCTTTTATCCTGAAAGTAACCCTTTTATCTTTGAAAGTAGATTATTTTACATCCGCAAACAGCTGTACTGTATTACACTACCCCAAAAAGCTTATTACAATTATAATAGAGTGTGTGTGTTTTTTTCCCCCAAAATACCTGTGCTCCCTCTTGACCCACAAGAAACAATATCATAGATCACAATGGCACCATTTAGAAAAGGCCTATTCCAAGGTTATTCACTGACCTTCCCTTTTCCCCCTTCACAAAAACCTGAGTACGCCTCATTCCATCCAATTCCATCCCAATTATATCATTCAGTGAGAGAAAAAGTGAGCAAGTGAATCAGTCAAACATGCAGTGAGAAGAAATCAATCAAGGCTTAATTGACTTTGACAAGTCATTGTTCTTGCAAGCTCTGAGAAGCCGGAGGGGACGTCGAAGGTCAGTAGAGGGCAGATAAGGGGCAACTTTAGACTTATAGACGTTCAAAGACACAGGACAATGCCTGAGATCTTCGGTGAGGAAAGGGGTGCCATCAGTGACCTTGTAAGGAGAGCAACTGGAGGGAGTGTTGGCTTACAGATAAAGGAACACAGGCGGCTATTGTCCAGTTTGCACACCTGCTTCAACATTATTCTCACAAAACCTCTGAAATACACCCGCAGGCTTTCATGATCTCTTTTATACCAGCTCTTTGTTTTTCATCATCATCATCATCATCATCATCCTTATAATTCACCTGTTCTGTCTATCACATTCCATTATCTTTATGTGCATTCTTTCATAATGACATAGATCTGTTATTTGAATGATGTATGCATGTATTTGTCATGTTCATCAGCGATCGAGGACTGCAGAGATCGCTGGTGAACTACAATTCAGTCATGAACTACAAATCCCCTCATTTCGCTACACATACACCGGGTTTCATTTCCACTGATCACACAATTCTGACAGTTCTTTGTGGAGCTCAACGACTGCTCCGACAGCACTGGGGAATCACATGGCTCTGGCAACCTTTTGTGGGGCTCAAGGGGCAGCTCCGGACTTTCGTGGGACTCAGACGACTGCTCCGGCAGCACTGAGGAGTCACATGGCTCTGGCAGCTTTTTGTGAGACTCAAGTGGTGGCTCCGGCCTTTTGTGTGACTCAAACGACTGCTCCGGCAGCACTAGGGAGTCACACGCCTCTAACAGCTTTTCGTGGGACTCAGACAACTGCTCCGACAGCACTGGGGATACACCTGGCTCTGGCAACCTTTCGTGGGGCTCAAGTGGTGGCTCCGGCCGTTCGTGTGACTCAGACGACTGCTCTGGCAGCACTGGGGAGTCCCACGGCTCTGGCAGCCTTTCGTGGGGCTCAAGTGGTGGTTCTGGCCTTTCGTGGGACTCAGACGACTGCACCGACAGCACTGGGGAATCACATGGCTCTGGCAACCTTTTGTGGGGCTCAAGTGGCAGCTCCAGACTTTCTACCAATGTTCCATGCTCCAGATCAGCCTGAGTTCCTTGCTCTAGGTCCTCCGCAGCTCCATGCTCTAGATCTGCCTGAGTTCCATGCTCCAGGTCCACCGCAGCTTCAGGCTCCAGATCTACCGGAGTTCCATGCTCCAGATCCGCCTGAGTTCCATGCTCCAGGTCCTCCGCAGTTCCATGCTCCAGATCTGCCTGAGTACCATGCTCCAGGTCCTCAGCTGCTTCATGCTCCAGATCCACCGGAGTTACATGCTCCAGGTCCTCCGCAACTCCATGCTTCAGATCCACCTGAGTTTCATGCTCCAGGTCCCCCGCAGATCCATGCTCCAGGGTTTCTGCAACTCCTGTTCCTGCTCCTTCACAGTGTTATGTTCCAGTTTTATTATAATTACAAGTTTCAGACACTCCATCCCTCCCCCTGTTCCGCCTTCGCTCCACCTCCCTCCGGGATTGTCTTGTAGCGTCTGGAATCCGCTCCTTAGAAGGGGGGTACTGTCATGTTAACCAGCGATCGAGGACTGCAGAGATCGCTGGTGAATTACAATTCAGTCATGAACTACAAATCCCTTCATTCCGCTACACATACACCGGGTTTCATTTCCACTGATCACACACGCAGCTGAATCCTGTCACTATTTATTGTTTTGGACTATTTATACACCCTGCACCCATTTGTTGCTGTCACTATTGATTGTTTGGACTATTTATACACCCTGCGCCCGTTTGTTTTGTATGGTATGTTGTGTCATGTGTTGTATACCCGAATTTTGCCTTAGTTTCTTGTTTTGTTTATGTTTGTTCTTTTGATACTTTGTTTTTGGATGTTATCTGCACGACAATTTCTAAATCAAATGCACTTGGATCCTACCTTTTTGTATCCGTTTCTTCAACGTACCGTGACAGAATTAGATCTATTATAATCATATCATATAGAAATGATATTGGCCAATCCTGGAGCGGTCATCATACAGACACCCCTCCTTCATAATCAAGGGTAAATGAAGTGCAAATTTATGTCAACTCAGTTCAATATTTTATGTAGTATTAAATAAAAATATATATTTTAGTATAAGCGTAATGTTCAATTCAATTTAATATCCCCTGAAACACTTAAATAAAAAATTATTTTATTTATTTATATTTTAAACAAATTATAATGTTATGGAACATATGCAAATGTTATGGAACATTTCCATTCAATTTAATATTTTATATTTAAAAAAAATTTGTTTTTTCATATTTATGAAATAAAATCAAACAAAAAATATTCTGTAAAAAGCACTATATACAGACAGACAGACAGACAGACAGACTAATGAATTAGCTTAAAATAAAAATGACTTTCATAAAAAATAAATATTTGTTTAAATTAAACAAGCCTAGAGGGCGACACAGTGGTTTAGTGGTTAGCACTGTCACCTCACAGCAAGAAGGTCGCTGGTTCGAGTCCCCGCTGGGTCAGTTGGCATTTCTGTGTGGAGTTTGCATGTTCTCTCCCTGTGTTTGCGTGGGTTTCCTCCAGGTGCTCCGGTTTCCCCCACAGTCCAAAGATATGCGGTATAGGTGAATTGAATAAACTAAATTTACCGTAGTGTATGTGTGTGAATGAGTGTGTATGGATGTTTCCCAGTACTGGGTTGCAGCTGGAAGGGCATCCGCTGCGTAAAACATATGCTGGATAAGTAGCGGTTCATTCCACTGTGGCGACCCCTGATGAAAGGGGCTAAGTCGAAGGAAAATGAATGAATGAATGAATAAACAAGACTATACAAAGACATTTTGAAAATCCAGTAAGATTCCTGTAATCCTTAGTGTAAAATCCATAGTGTAAAATCTATACTAATAAATTTGGTATTACTTTCACAGACTTTTGTTTTGATTGATGAGATAAAACTCTGGATGACGTATTGACTGTTGCTGATGTATGGATTGTCATACAGTCTTGCATTTTAACAACTAAATCTTACAGAGTGACAGTGTGATTATGTTTGTACAGTCTAACAAGCTACAATTGTAAAGGACAATTAAAAATCACACCGCAAGAGCCTGGCTTTAAGCACTTTCAGGTTTTGGAATAGCCTTTCTCACTCTTTAAGTCTCATTATCATGCACCTGTGCTGCATTATCTCATTACTTCCTGACCATAAAGCCTGTCAGACTCCACTGTTTAAACCCAACGTGCCTCCATTGTTAAAGTCAGTAGAACTATTCAACAGCCTCATGCCGAACACTTGCACCAAACTGCAATTCAATTGACATTTGTGCTGAAGAAGTGGCCGGTCTTTGTGTAAGTGTGCATGGGTGGATATTTAGAGCTCTCCCATCAAATTGGGATGTGGCCAGGAGAAGCAGCGGCGGCTCGTGCCAGAGAACAGACAGGCTACACAAATCAGGCACTGGTCCGGCTATAGCAGCGTCTGTCTGGACAGCTCATTTAATTGAGGCTTGTTTAAGAAAGCTGCTTGGCTAATTAGCTTTTATCCGCCTCATTGCCCAAATGCCAGATGAGTGTGTATGTGTGTCAGTGTCTTGTTCTGTCTTTATCTTGTCCTTTCCACCTGTACAATTCAAGAGCAATGCTGTGTGCTAAAGACACACATGCAGAGAAACACCATGTTTATTTATAATGAGTACATAAATTTATATATTTAACAGTTCTTTTTGGTTCTTGAATCTGATTGGCTGGGAGCCGTGTGATTTTTCTAGTGATCACTGCAGTTCTCCAACTGTTTCACATTTGTGGATGACTAAACTCACTGTTGTCTATTTTAGTTGATAATGTAGTTATTTAGACTTAAAATGTACTATTTATTTACAAGGGTAACACCTATTTGGCAATATGTTTTTATCTCAGTTTCGAAGAGTTTCAGCACATCAGTGGCTACGTTACCACTGACACTTGTTCTGGAAACTGATGTATGTCTCTACAGAGGTTAAACGTAAATAAATTCTTGACCATCTGTTATTTGATCCAGAACAAATTTGACTGAATTTAAAGTTTTTTTATGTAAATTTAAATATCTTTATGTAAATTAAATGCTATGTGAAACTGGGGCCACTGCTCTTTTTACTGATTTGCCAAGCATCTTTATATTGTTGCTTGTTAAATATTGTTGTTCAATAAATGTTTTTTTATATAAATAACAGTAATATTCAATAAATGTAATAGGACTAAATGCATAAATGAGCAAGATCTTCTTTTTTGTCATTCATAAAGAATGATTACAATATATAATGCAATGAAAAAAGTTTTTATTTAGGAATTGAAAATTTTGCTCAACTGGTAATTTGATCAGTGTGAAAAAGGCTTTTTAAGACACTCCTTGAATATTTCTATTTATATAGAGGCTCCCCTATTCACATGTCTACATTGGTCACACTCCCACAGTAAATCTGCATCATTTATTTTAAACTGACATGCTGAGGACTAAAGGGACACGCTATAAAAGCTCCTATAGAATGCTGAATATAAACACGAAGCTTGGAAAACAATTTCTTTTTTCTCGCTCTTGTTCACAGAACCCCACCTTTGTCTCCTTCCTTCTTACACATTCAACACATACACACACCCTGATACTTACAGTATAAACACACACACACACGCACACGTTTGTGGTGAAAACCCTTGTAAACAGTGGTGCTGAACAGGGTTTAATCCTATCAGACCACAGTGGTGATCAGATCAGCTACTGTAGATACTTCATCTCTGTCATCAGCCCGGCACACACGCACACACAAAATGAGATTACACAAGCTCGGCTCCAGAAAAGAAAATTCCTAATGCATGCTTTGTCCTCAAAGCACCCACTATGTCCTTAATGAAAAAGCTGAGATACTGCTGGGTATTTGATCATAGGAAATGCCACATCAGTGAAACCCATGTGTCTACATTACAGGATAAATATACTAGCCATATCTGTGGACAAAACAAAACAAAACAAAACAAAACATTCCCTGTAGAATTATTTGTATACAATTTCATTCATTTAATCATTTTCTTTCGGCTTACTTAAAATAACAGACTCCTATTGAACTTTACTTTATTACGAAGAAGTCCAACCACTGAACAAGAATAGTCATGAGCTCACATGCGCCCCCTTCATTGCGGCAGAGCTACATTCTGCCTCACCTTATGTCTTTTCAGTGGGGCTGTATGTCAGATCCTAACACTAAATAAGTGACAGGCATACGTGAAATACGTGACCTATTATATGGAAAGTGAAGACTTAATAAAAATGTCTATAATGTATAAAAACATTTTAACAAAGCATTACATTTGTAGCATACACTGAGTTAGCAAAAGGCACGTGCTCAACCCAGTTTGCAAGGGATTGTGCAATCTGATGTGAAGCACAGCTCGGTGCTGCCTCACCTCACTTGCTACACTGTAATTGAACAGGAAATATGCAAAATGCATTTTGATTATAAAATGATTGAAATCATTTGAATCATACAGAAATTGCATTTATAGCACAGATCAGTGGACAAATATTTATTTTAGCATTAGTATACATCTTATGATGGCAGGTGAGGATGATGACAGGTGAGGCCCCTGACCGCAAGTCCCTGCAGTAAAAAGCTATTTAAAAAAGTGAGTATTGTTTTTAAAGATGACAAGTTGACTTTACTTGAAAAAATAATAAAACCTGTTGTAAATTAAACTAACTTTTAAATTTTTTAAATACATTTAAATAATTATGCACATAGTTCAGCTACTTAATATTTTTTTAAGTAAGCTCAACTAATAGTATATATAGGTGAATATAGGTGTATAGGTATACATGTATTAGTCTCAAACGTTACTGTATGGGGTCACGGTTGGGTTCATGCACTAAATGACAATGAATACAGTCAGTCCAGACATGCCAATCATGGAACAGTGCAACAACTTAGCAGCCATTCACAAAGATCACATCTTTGCATCTGAAATCGCAAGATGCAGAGCTCAGAAACGGTTCCGCCATGTTTGTTGTCATGCCAACTTGCTTCTTTAAACAAGTTTGCAATGCTTGCCCCAACTCTTCTTCTGATTGGTCCGCTGCTCTGGAACTGACATTAAGGAGTGCAGCTGTGTGTAAAAGTTTAAATTGTTTTATCTTCACACAGCGTTTAAAAAATCAGAGGCTTGTGTGTGTGGTGCTGCAGAAGATGCATGTATAATGGTCATGCACGTCCGCCAAACCAAAAAACTATTTAAATATATGATTCTGTCTCATCTCGTGCGCAAGCAAGTCAGTCTGAGTCCCTTCTCTATACACTGACTGAAACTGACACAAAAGGGCAGTTGAACCCACTGTTATGGATAAAAAAGTTGTTGTCCACTACACATTTTTCTCAATGATAATAAAGAGAAAGCATGCTTGAATGGCAAAATGCAATAACATTTAATCCATAAATCAGATACAGTTTAAATATGATTTAAGTTCTAATGTCGTTCTTTTTTCAACAAACAGAACTGATCTGCAATGCTGACAATGGCAGCATACACTGATAGAGTCAAGCGTGTGTTTAAACTCATGGCTTGTCCACCTTCAGGCCCCGATCAATAAAACAACTGCATCTTCTCCCATTTAATGAGCTGAGAGAAGCATCACAGCACAGATTGGGTGAATAAAACCAGTCAGCGCAGGCTAGACTAATGGCTGGCTGGTTAAGAGAAATGTTGTGTGTGTGTTTACATGGTGCTGCACCACTGAGAGTCAGCTCTATTGGTTTCATTAGTGCGAAGTGACCAGAGGCAGCCGGTGATGCTCAGTACATACATCAGCCAGTCAAAACCTATCAACATTACTGACCTGCACTCAGTGAGAGTACTGAGAGAGCACATTTCACACATAAACCTGAAATATAATTGGTTCAAATGCTCTGGGAAGCATAATATCAGCTGTTATAAGCAGAAATTACATCTTAAAGGTTGAATGAAAAAATTCGATGTTTGACGTAATCTTAATTGAAACACTCTAGTGTAGACATAGTGTAGCTCCTCCCCTTATAAAAAACAGCCAATATCGTTTTGTTTTATCACCGCTCTGCCAGTGAGAGTGGTTAAACTCAACCGCATCAAATGAAAAGCTAATGAGAAGCGTCTTGAAGGGGAGGGGCTAAAGAGCATTTGACTGCTTATGATTTGATGAGAAACTGAAGTATGAGGTGACATGAAAAAAACCGTTGATCCATTTAGGCGGAAGTGACCAGTTGAAAACTTTACATGTTTATATCAGTTTTATATCTTCTAAATGCGAATTTTGTCAATGTTTTGAAGCACAGTAGCTTATAGATAGCTTAAAACTAACAACACTGATACTAACATCTATGTAAAAAACATTTTAATTTCATGGGACCTTTAAGGCAAGACACTGCAGGCAAAAACATAATTTTTATGCACCTGTAATTTTATTGATTTGGGGGGCTTTTAATGTAAAGAGAATATCCACTGCACTTTATCAGTCTGTGCCTGTGGATTTTAATTACAATACATATTTTTATTCTTGACAGCTGTACTGTCCATTCTGCTCACACATTAATTTTACAACACAGGCTCATTGGCAATATGTGCCCAGGGCTGCAATTTTGGGAAACTTGGGCTGCTCTGTTCCTTTTCACACTACTGCTGACATATATACAGTGACAAATTATCGACTTGTTTTTGCATGTCACCGATAAATTGGCCAAAATGACCTAAATGCATCTGTGATCTGTAATCAAACGCATTCACCTTGCCCACTTATCTTCATAAGGACTGCTTTTCCAGAGCTGTCAGTTTGCTCGGTAGCTTGCCTTGTACAGTGTCATATTTCAGATCGAGTCTGGAGAAGGACTGTTCCAGAAACCAGGTAAAACAAACCAAAAAAAAGCAACATGAAATTGTGCTAAAAGCACATGGCTATGATGTGCTTTTCTCTTCTCAATTGCTTTTGAAAATACTATCGTAAAATTTTAGGGATAGGGGTGTGTGGATCAGTTTGTTCGCAAGGTGATATATTATGCACGACAAGCACTGGCTTCTAACAAATGCACATACCGTATAAACAAATGTGGCCCAGAAAAGTATTTGAGATTCGCAGAAATGTACACAGTGGCCTCTAGTGGATTTGCACTGCTGCAAGCAGACATCACCTCAGCAACAGATTCATGCTTCAGAAAAACTTAACCCCGGGCATTTATCTACAATGAGCCTGGGTGGTAACTTTTTCTGATTTTGAATGTAATGTAATAACAACAGCTCTTTTGTAATGCTCATTTGGAACAATAATTATTGTGAAAATTTCTATACATTCATTCATTTTCATTTCGGCTTAGTCCCTTTATTAATCCAGGGTCGCCACAGCGGAATGAACCGCCAACTTATCCAGCATATGTTGTACGCAGCGGATGCCCTTCCAGCTGCAACCCATCTCTGGGAAACATCCATACACACCCATTTACACTCATACACTACGGACAATTTAGTCTACCCAATTCACCTGTACCGCATGTCTTTGGACTTGTGGGGGAAACCGGAGCACCTGGAGGAAACCCACGCCAACACGGGGAGAACATGCAAACTCCACACAGAAATGCCAACTGACCCAGCCGAGGCTCGAACCAGCGACCTTCTTGCTGTGAGGCGAACGTGCTACCCACTGCGCCACTGTGAGGCAATTTCTATACAAATAAACTTGAATTTGATAATCACAAAGGCTGTTTTTCTTCTGCACTGAATCATAAATCTCTACTTCAGAAGTACTTACATTTACTAAATTCCACAGTTTTTATCTGTTTATAAAAGAGATTAATATATTCTCTGATTAAATACATCATTTTATTCTACAAACAATTGTGATTTATATATTGTTTGGCTGTTCGCAATACTTTATATGAGATTCCCAAATTCCCTTCTGTAAAAAGCGTTTGCCTTTACAAAAAAATAATAAATACATACAAATTTTGAACTTGACTTCACTCAGTGTTCAGTTCAGATTTTTTGTGCTAAAAATTTATGAAAATTAGCTAATTTTTTATTAAACAATGCCTCGTTTGCTTGTTTTATTTTAAATGTAACATTTTAGAATACTTGTAATACAACAAATATGTTTGCAATTTTTTATTTAATCAATCAACTGAGGAAGTCTGATAATAAATGTTAGTTGTTTTTTTAACACTATTCACCTGCAATGTCTTGTCTTAATCTGGTTTCATCTTAAGCCTCGGCTATTGATTATGAAGCCACATGAGAAAACAGACCAATGGCAGGCTGTCACACATTATTAAAGATCCAATCCTTAAAATAAAACAGACCTTGTTTCACAAATATTTGTGCAAGCCACCAGGCTCAATTCACAGTCTTAGGAATAAATCTACACACATTTGTACTTTTCAATGAGAAGAGCCACATTTAAAGAGCATTTGGCTAAGTCATTCTTTTTTTCTCTTTTCCTGCTATACATTGAGGGTCCAGTTTTGAGTCTGCCACCCACAGAGGCATCCCAGAATACAGATGCTCATGCATATTAATGAGTGAGGACAGCTGGCTTCTTGTCGTTGGTGATCCTGATCACCATTGAAATGTGTGGTCAGTGACTCCACCAATTAAATGATTCAGCGGAGCCTCTGTCATGAATGTAGAAACATTATTGTGAACTGATCATGTTTTGAATGTACAAGTGATACTAATGATACCAATCCTGTCAGTCAGTGCCACCAGTTTCACAAAAAAAGTTATAAAAAAAGTAAAAAGTTATCACAGCAAAAAGTAGTTGTGCTATTGAACACTATTTATTCATTCATTCATTCATTTTCCTTCGGCTTAGTCCCTTATTTATCAGGGGTCGCAACAGCTTATAGCTTATATTCACTTATAGCACATGTCTTTGGACTGTGGGGGAAACCGGAGCACCCGGAGGAAACAGTATGCGTGAAAAAATGAGTGAACATGGGGAGAACATGCAAACTCTACACAGAAATGCCAACTGGCCCAGCTGAGACTAGAACCAGCGACCTTCTTGCTGTGAGACGACAGTGCTAACCACTGAGCCACCGTGCCACCTCAAAAAGTATTTAAAAATAAAAAATACATCTAAAGCAAAAAAGTATATACATTTCTTCAGAAGTTTTAAATAATTAAAGACAAAAGCTTCAATTGTTCATTAAATATGTCATTATGGTTACTTTTGATTCATGGAAATATTTTAAAAGTTTAATGTTTTTTGAAAATCTGTGTTTCAAAGTTCAGAGGAAAATCATAGTTTCTCCAAAAATAATTAACACAGCAATTGTTTTCAACAGTGACAATAATGCAATCATCAAAAATCTGAATATTAGAATGTATTTTTGAAAGATGACGTGACATTTAACCAATGGCTTGCTTGGTTTTAGCTAAAGACTTCCATATATATATATAAAAAACCTAAAATTTTACCTATAATAACATTTCACTATGCAAAAATCTAATAAATATTTGGTATCACTAGTGACAAAAAATGTGTAATAAATATTCACTCTTGTTTGGCATAATAACATTTCAACATTTTCATGAGCCACTTAATAAGACAATATTTATTTATTTATTTATTTATTTATTATTATTATTAAAAAATAAATAGAAATAAAATCACAACAACCATCAAATTGTGATCAGTTCCCAAACAACTCCCAAAAAAATCCAACATGTACATCTCAGAGCTCACCTCAAACTGTTTCACCACATCCTCGAAAGCTTGACTCTTTCTACAGCTCTCCTCCAGCACTGACATGCTGCGATCATAGTCGGAGATGTAGGTCGCGAAGGAGGAAAAATCAGCACGTCGCGTTAATATCACATCAACCACTGTCGGACTGTCCTCCCTGAAGATGAATGACAAACAAGAAAAACTTTTCAGAGGGCATCCAAGGACATTCATGTTGGCTTTATAATGGATAGTGCTTCAGTACCATCACAGATAAAAAATCTGTGAGTGTAAAGTAAGCAAGAACACATCAGTTTGTATGAATTATTATGAATCTCAGG
This sequence comes from Danio choprae, assembly GCA_903798125.1. NCBI lineage: Eukaryota > Metazoa > Chordata > Actinopteri > Cypriniformes > Danionidae > Danio > Danio choprae. The sequence continues at coordinate 856,372 of CAIGQW010014353.1, read as the reverse complement.
TAAGGAGATGCATGAAGCAGATGTGAAGTGCTTGCATTAGCACCTCATAAACGATGCACATGCTATATATGACACAAGTATGGACTTTTTAAGGAATGTTGATATGCATTAGTATGGTGTGCATCAGTAATGTGCTTCTCACCACTGTTTAATGCGGGTCTCCAGTTCATTGAGGATCTCGCTGTGTAAGCGGTAGGCTTGAGGAAGAGTGCTGAGGATCTCATCCAGTTTCCCATTTTCTAACAGAGGTCCATCATTTTCTACTGACTCCACTGCTGCCCTGAATTCCTGCAGAAAAGAGGATCAGCACGAGGAACACTTAAAGCAATTATTTCAGAATAAAATGCTATTCTTATTAAATATTTGTGATAATTTAGTTTGATATTTTTGATCAGTTGATACCTATGTTTCTGAGTTGGGTTAGCCATAAACTAGTGTAGAACCAATGATGTTGTGAGTGTGACTGCTTTTCTTGTTTTTTTCCACAACAATCTTGTTTAAGTAGTACATAATTATATTAATCGATTAATTATTTGAGGCATTTTTAAGTTTTGCACTCAGTTAAATTAGACTGAAATCCCTAAATCGTCAATCAACTACTTAGCAGTGGATGTTTATATGGTTGCTAGTCAATTCGATGCTATATTTTATTATTTCCGACAAAAAAAGCTCTTGAATGCAACAAACTCATTATCATAACGTCATAAGAAGGAAGTAGGAAATTTCCGATAGCCCATAAAGTCATGATTCTGGTTCTGTTCTTTGTCTTGTACTGTATAAGGTGTTACAGTACAGCACCAAACAATTGACATATTTCTTTTTGAAATATATATATTTATTCTATTCACTATATATATATACATTGCTGAGCATAACTGAGTACACCCCATTTTGAAAATGAATATTTTTATCCATTTCTCAGTGAATATAGGCAATGTATTTTAGTGCATTTAAACAAAACAGATTTATTAAACAGATATATTTATTAAAATAATATTTTAGTCACCAAACATATTTAAAAATTGAAAGATAATACAATTCAATTTAAGCAAAATATTGCAAAAATATTATTATTATATATAAAAAGTAAATTTTTTAATTTTTTTTGCTTCTCTTGATTTTTCCTCTTTTTAAATTTTGTATTTGATATTTTTCTATAACATATAAATTTGGATGTACTAGTTTTTGGACCGTTATCATAAGTTATTTTGTTAGATAAGCTCCAGATGTAAACAGTGATTTTGCAATATTTTTGCAATTCAAATTTAATTTGCATTTGTTGCCATATATCATGTCACATATCAGCTTTCTATGGGGATGTGTAGTGAGCAAAAACTTTGGTTAACTTTACTATTCTGTTTTGTTTAGTTTTTTGTTAGTTAGTTGTTGTTGTTGCTTTTACAGTAAACCTATGTTATGATTGAATGAATAAAACTTTAGTTCAGTGATTCCACTGTCTACACTTCTCTACACTTATGTAAAAACTACAATGAAACCTGTATCATATATTTTAAACAACAATATTTAATTATTGTTTATCAAAATTATATGTATCTTGTCTATTTAGTCTACTGAAGAAATGTTCCTGTAGTATTTATATGAGAAAAGGATTATGTCCTGCAAATGCAAGGCTTTTCTAAAGAAATGAAAGCAACATGCAACGTTTTGACCACTGGAGAGCCTTTGTTAAATGTAGTGACTGTTTAGAGTTTTGTGTCTAGAGTTTTGAAAAATTACATTAGAGTTCTGAAATTGGTGGCAAAACAATTGTAAAAAAGCTGTAAAACAAAACAAAAATCCAACCAAACTGTCTTCTGTGATGTTGCTGAAAAACACATGAAGTGACCAGGTGTAAACAGCTCCAGAGATTATAGCATCTCTTGTGGGCATGTCATCTGAAAAGTGCAGTAAAAATGTAAAAATATAGCCACATATTTCAGGTTTTGCAGAAAATTACGTATTAAAGCCTGTTCTGGATTATTGGCCTTTTAAGTGGTGCATCTCTAAATTAAATCTCATCTATAACTTGAGAAAAAACACAAATACAAATGCAAAAAATATACTAACTCCCACAGGCTTCAGTGTAAACACATTCTTAACCTGTTCTGCCTCTGAACTGAAATCTGAGCGCATTTGATCCCCAAAATGAGCTTAATCTACTGGACCGAGATCCAAGCAGCCATTCATTTATTCATTTTCATTTCGGCTTAATCCCTTTATTAATCAGGGGTCGCCACAGCGGAATGACCCGCTAACTTATCCAGCATATGTTTTACGCAGCGGATGCCCTTCCAGCTGCAACCCATCACTGGGAAACATCCACACACTCTCATTCACACACATACACTACGGACAATTTAGCTTACCCAATTCACCTATACCGCATGTCTTTGGACTTGTGGGGGAAACCGGAGCACCTGGAGGAAACCCACACCAACACGGGGAGAACATGCGAACTCCACACAGAAACGCCAACTGACCCAGCTGAGGCTCGAACCAGCGACCTTCTTGCTGTGAGGCAAACGTGCTACCCACTGCGCCACCGTGAGGCCCTCCAAGCACAAAATCTTTGCCCACAATACCACCCATCAGGGGAATGTGTTATTAGTTTGTCCCAAATATATTTGTTTAGGCTGTAACAGACAGTTATATTGAGCAGACATGAGCTGGCCTGTTCAGGGAACACTAGCCTCATGTCTCACAATATCCAGAGAGGATTTATTTACTTGACCCACAATACATACACATGTCATGTACTTTATGAATCACCTGGAAGGGGTAAAAATCTGCTCTGAAATCGCACACAGGCAAAGTCATTAGGGAATGTGTGTCCGATATGAGTAATGCGATGACATAAAACTAAATCTGACATGCACGTGAACACAGACGTGTAAGCGGTCATGCTGGGAGGGGATATGCTGGAATTTCTTTCTGAGCTTCACACATGAATCAATGTGGATCGATCGCAGCCCTGTCAGCATTTGTCAATGCGCTCATAAATAACTCAGTGTAGTTATACAGTCCTCCTAGGTGCTGTGAAACTTGTTTACTCCGATAGCTTCTCAATAGCTGAAACAGATTTCCAAAGGTTCTTTGTAATGAAAGTGCTTTGTTTTACTGTTGCCTTCTTCAGACTCATTACACGTTTATTGCTTTCTTATAGCTCAACTAGAGTCAGATGCGTAAAGCAAGACTGAAATGAACAGAGATACTCATTTAAGCTTCTGCATTTCTGGCTCATGAAAATGAATTGCTAACAGCCTGGAGAAGAATTCAAATCATAGCATCATATAAGGCACAGGATCTGCAAATTGTTTTTTTGTAAATTTTTTTAGTTTTTTTTTTTGTATTTTTTAGTATCAAACAATGGCATAACAGGGCACATGTTTTGTACTGTAGTGTCCTAATGGATGACTCTTTGTTATTTAGTACACAACATTTGGATTTTGTTGTATTATACATTGCCAGGTTGGATCCCATTTTGCATTTATAACTGCCTTGATTCTTTAGGCATTGATTCAATGAGGTGCTGGAACCATTCCTCAGAGATTTTAGTCCATATTGACATGATGTTATCACATGGTTGCTGCAGATTTGTCAGCTGTACATCCATGATGTGGACCTGTCATTACAGCACATCCCTAATGTACTCTGTTGGATTGACATCTGGTGACTGTGGAGGACATTTGAGTATATTGAACAGATTTACTTGTTCAAGTAACAAGTAAAGATGTTTGAGATGATTTGAGCTGTGGCATTCTGTTATCCTGCTGGAGGTAGCAGGTAATCACAAGGTAAGCACTGGTCAGAAAGAAATGGCCATAGTCTGCAATAATGCTTTAGGTTTTGACATGTTTTGCATTCAGAGAAGCTTCTGTAGACCTTTGTTACAAGTGTCTTTTTTGGAGTAACCATTGCCTTTCTATCAGCTGAACCACTCTGGACATTCTACTCTGACCTCTGGCCTCAACAAGGCATTTTCACCTGTAGAACTGCCAGTCACTGTATAATCCTTCTTTTTTTGACTATTCTCTGTAAACCCTAGAGATGATTGGCAAGAAAATCCCAGAAGATCAGCAGTTTCTCATATACTCAGACCAGCCAACAAACATAGCTGTATTCAAAGCATCCTCCATACCCTTAAATAGTGCTTGATAGTGTTCAAAACCATCTGAAGTGCACTCCAAAACGTTCTGAAGTGCACTCAATCCAATGCATAGCAATAAAGAGTATACAACCAATGTAAACTCAATAGCTAGAGAACACCCACGATGCACTGTGAGAGTTTGCATAGCGAATTAATTTCCACATCTGACCACAAGACGTTATCCACAGCAGAATCTTACTGATGTACATTTCTAAATAAATGATTATTTAAGTGTTAAATTAACATTTGTCTACATGCCAGAAATCAGCTCACCAAGTGTTTCTGACCAAGAAGATAAAATCAAATTAAACTGAGGGATTTATCAATCAACAAAGCACAAACAAACAACATCCTTTTGGATCCTTCTGGACAATTCAGTGCTCAAATTCACTCACTCATTTTCGGTCACTTCTTTAAATGGACTATAATAATGGACTAATGTAGGGATTATTGAATAAAGGGTAGGGTGTTTTCAGATACAGGATACATTTAAAGTCACTTGAATCCCCTTCCTTCCCTATTCGAACACTCAGAACTTCAGCAGATAATTAATAAATGCATGCCTAGTTTCTGGCATGTGATTGGCTGATATTTCTGTTAACAAACAGTCAAACAGGTGTACCTAATCATATGGCTGATGTGTATCAATTTGATCTCAACACTTTTAATGGAGAAAAAATTGAGATGTTGTAGTTCAATATTTAGATTCACAAAGGTAATGCACTGTTTTGCTTGGCTTCCATTATAGAAAAAAACAAAAACCAGTACTGCCCTGTATATGTCCATTTAACGTAAACTACACAAATTCACATTCAATAGTGGGGTGGAAACACCATCAAAGTCACCGTTGACAGCAGCCAAACACTGATTTAATGGTGGTGGACAGAAAATCAAGGTGACTCAGATCCTCCAGCTCATTATCATTCTGCGCAGCACAGAGAGAGTGATTAATGACATCTTTATCTTTTCCACATACCCACTAATTGTTAAATGCAGTATAAATATTTATAGCACATCAATATCAAACTGAACGTTCTCCCAAACGAACGCTAGACATGAAATACTACTGCAGCACTTTCTGATGTGCCTATTCATTTGGCTCCATTCATGATCCCTCCCGCTTATGCTGTTCAATGCAAATCCGCGGCATTATGTACGAATAAGGGGAACTATAATTGCAGTCCCATTGTAACACAATACAGCATATGCACACGGTCATGTATATGATTAGCATTCTTTAGTCGCTAATAGGACAGCGATTGTATTGACTATGGCTTATTTTATTCAAATGAGGCAATTAAAATGGCGAATATGAAGTGTAGTAATTTGCATGAGGTGTGCCGTACTGTATGAAAAACTTCAGTTCCCTCTGGATCATGTTAAATTGCTCTTTCAGCCCCGCCTTGACTTGATAATTGGAATACATATTGTATTAATCAGGAAAACAAAAGCGCTAAATGTAGTTACGAGGTCGAAGTCTAGAGGACAATGTTTAAAACAATAGGTTATAGGGTTTTTTCTAGCTAATTTCATCATTCACGCAGACTCTGCAAGCTATGCACAAATACACACACATGTAGGCCCAAGGGAACGAGGTTAGAAAGACACTTTGGCTGTCAGAGTGGGAGAGCTAATGAAAACAAATGATAACTTGAATTGAACGCAGTACTTCACAGTGAGAATCTGAGTGAAAAAAGTCAGTGTTTCCAGACAAACAATGGACTTTGCTACTATATCCACCTGTATCCATATTTAACATAAGAGTGGGCATGGCCATTGTAACTAAAATGTATCAAGACGTCCGCACTCATTGACTTCCATTGATTTTTAGCTGTACAAAACTGTTCGTTATGCAGCTTGTTGTTGCAAACGTGTATTTTCTTTTATTATTTATTGTATTTCTTTCTTCTTTATTACATTATTTTAATGCATAGTCATGAACACAATGGTTTGTGGCACAAGTAGTTTTTACTGCCCTTTTTTGTTAGTCATTTACCCATAGACAAGAGCTTAGAGAAAAAAATTTTCTGCATTACAAAATATGAAAAGGTGAATTAGAAGCAACTACAACTAATGTGTCAATGAAATACATTAAACCAATCATGTCTTTTTTTGAAGAAAAAAAACCCCCCAAAACTTTCACCCAAAAGATCTAATTCAGTCACCATTTATATTGAAAAATGTCCATGCAATGCTTTCTTGGTCCAATACAATAAAAGTCAAGAAGTTACAATGTTATTTTTAAATTCATTGACATTCACTGTATGTGGGTCAAAGGTGAAAAGGGTGTTCAAGCTAAAAATTTTCAACTAAACATGTACAATTCTGTATGATCACTTACTCTTTTATGTACAGTACACTGTAAAAAAGTGAGTAAACCCATTGTAACTTGATATAATTTTGCACATAGTTCATTTACTTCATTTTTATGACAACGTGTTTAACTCACTTTTTAAGTAAAGTCAACTAATTGCTTTAAAAGCATCGGGTTTACTCGCTTTTTTAAAAGTAAAGTCAACTAATCGCTTTTTTACAGTGTATTTTAATACGTTCAGGTATATTTGTTCTAAAGAAAGACAATGGAACAATATCTCACCCACATTTTATTTTAACAAAAATTCATTCATTTATTAATTTTCTTAGTACCTTATTTATCAAGGGTTGCTACAGTTGAATGACCTGCCAACTATTCCAGCATATGTTTTACGCAGCGGATGCCCTTCCAGCAGCAACCCATACACTTTCAAATTCCGACACACACTCATACACTACGGACAATTTAGCTTACCCAATTCACCTATAGCGCATGTCTTTGGACTTGTGGGGGAAACCGGAGCACCCGGAGGAAACCCACACCAACACGGGGAGAACATGAAAACTCCACACAGAAATGCCAACTGGCTCAGCTGGGACTCGAATCAGTGACCTTCTTGCTGTGAGGCGACAGTGCTAACCACTGAGCCATCATGCCACCCTTAACAAAGGTTATTCATTGAAACATTAAAGCAGACCCTTGCAGTTAATAGGATTTCTCTCTACTTTACTTCTATCTACATAAAATAACTTTTGTAAATATAATTTGATGCGAGCACTACATTTAGAAATTTTATCCTTGACCCATAGACAAAAACATTATTCAATATATCTATTGTTGGTCTGTATAATAAGCAAGTTTATTGTAGTTAAATGAAAACTTTCGATACATAAAATAGACTGCACTGGTCAAAATGTATTGTATTAAAAATAGCTAAAGCTTAATTAAAAACTAACAATTTTATAATTTCAAATTGCAAAGTATTTTAATGCAACTAAAAAAATGCACTGTTTATGATAAATTCCTTGCTGTATCCCTCATTTGTAATTATTTTGGATAACAGTGTCTGCTAATAGATAAATATAAATACAGGAAAAAAGAGGAGAGATAAGTCAGTTTACTCACCTTGAGAAGTTATTTGGGACTAATTACCAAAATTATTATGTTTATAAGTGGCAAGGCTCATGAGAAGATACCCAAAACAAAGGTCTGGTGCGTAGGTACTGCGTCACTTACAGGCTGACTTTTTCAAGACAAGGTTGTCAAGGCCAGGAAGTCTCAGTTACTGAAACAACACTGATAAAGGTTTTCTAATCCCCCACCCTGAGTGTGTGTGTGTGAGTGTGTGTCTCAATGTATGTGTAAATGTATGTGCATGTACAACTGCCTGCAAAGACACAGGTAGAGTAACATCAACAGCATAGGTCTCATTTTTGGAGCACTTCTACAGGACCTTTGATTTCTTACTAGATCAAATCCAGCAAAAGTCCATTTATTAAACTTATGCTTTTTGTATGTTTTTAAAAGTCTGTTAGGCCTGATTGCTTACAATTAGCATTCTGCTTCTTCTGATCATGCATGACTTTAGATATTATTCATGCTTGTATAAGCTTGAGCAACAGTAACAATGGCTCTTGCTGTAAAATTGTACTTGTCCCATTATAAGTGAAACAGATGACCTGCATACTGACCTGTAGGAAAGCAATATACTGGCAGAGGATAATATTTAAGGTTTTTGTGAGATAGACACATTATGCCTACAGATTGCTAAACAGACCTTTATTATAAAGTCTCAAGAACACAGTGATTTGTCAGCAAAAAAAAACTAACAAATGCCAAATTTACAGTCTTTTAAAGGTTTGGGGTTTGTAAGATTTTTTAGGAACATTTTTATGTTTTATTTTATGTTTTTCTTTAATGCCTCCTAAAACTGCAATTTCTGTTCAATTTAATATTGTGGAGATATGTAATATAATTATTAAAATGTAATATAGCTGTTTTCAATTTAAATATATTCTCAAATGTAATTCATTTTTGTGATAAATAAGTATTTCCCAGAGATGGGTTGCGGCTGGAAGGGCATCCGCTGCGTAAAACATATGCTGGATAAGTTGGCGGTTTATTCCGCTGTGGCGACCCCTGATTAATAAAGGGACTAAGCCGAAAAGAA
>CAIGQW010014353.1:794862-847341 GCA_903798125.1 Danio choprae | reverse complement strand
CTATCTGTTTGACCATTGCCTGCCTTACTACTCTCGTTAATAAACTGCACGTGGATCCTCAACTCCGTTGTCCAGCATCCCTCAGTTATAGTAACAGTAGTACATTTTGAGTGCACAAGTAGTCCACAATTAAGTTTTTCATTTGTACCACAAGTAAGCTCATAAATATACTGGTAGTTTACTTTTGTAATACTTGTAATATATAATTAGTTTGTGAAGGAAGGAAGCAAAGAATGTCATGACGTGGCCAAGTATGGTATTCCATACTCAGAATTTGGAAATTGTCTGCCACTTTTCTGTCAGTATAAGTTAATTATAGGCAACTTAAGTGCAATTTTAAATGTATTTCTGAGACGTACCTAAAATACTTTAAAGATAAATGTTTAAAAAATAGACTGAAAGTGTACTTTCTTATTTTTAGTTTAAAAGAAGTATACTCATATAGGAAACTTTTTTAAAAGGGATAGTTAATCAAAAAATTTACATTTGCTGTTATTTACCTAACCTCACAGCAGATTTATTAGAGAGGTATTTATTTATCAGAGATTTTGTAATTGAAACTGTGGTTATTGGTAATTAATAACAGCTCAACAGTCAACAGCTACTGGCGCTTTTATAGTAAAAATACACAGGCAAACTAAATCCATACATATAACTCCTTATGATACATTGAGGTCTTATGAAGTGAAACTACCAGTCTGTGCAAGATACTTAATATAATTTAAAACATATTTAATTTTAACTCAGCAAAAAGAGTACATTCAAAGCTGTCTAAAGTAAAAACATGGTGAAACAACATGGATGCTTCCACAACTGTGTCAGGTTAGCTTTTGTTAACAATTGGTTAGGTTTAGAGTATCATTTAGCAAAGGTTATTCATACAACAAGAAACACTCTCTTTTGGATGTTTCATAAGAAAAGTCCAGCATAATTTCAAGTCATTAAACTTCCAATGAGCCTTGCTTGGTCAAGCGCCTGTGCATGCACAAGCTATCAAAAGTAGTGTCTTGTAAAACAGTGTGTTCGATATTTAGAACTTTATAAAGTCAAATAAATCAATGATATTAATATGTTGGGAGAAGGATGGACTGTCTGATTTAATTTCTCATCCAACACAGTAAAAAAAAGACTGATTATTTCATTACAGCATAACGTAAATGAGAAAGCTTTCCTGGACGTGCCACTTTAAGCACAGCTGCATTATGGATGAGAGGCTGTGTTCATGGCAAGCACAAATCCACCATTGATTTGCAAGCTAATCACAGTTGTCTGAGTGAAACTATAAGATGGGCATTTAGAAGAACATGACTGAGTGCGGATGTGCTACATATCTATAAACAGATTTTTTTTTTACACATATATGAAAATCCACAATAAAAAAAAAAATTCCCAGTTTGTTGTTGTGCTGGAAAAGGCTGGGATAGGTTACTCCCAGATATTCTTTTCTTTTTAAAGAAGAAGAAAACAAGGAAGCAGGCGTCACAAGGCCGGGGCCCCGGCTGATATTACAGTGGCAGAGGGAAGAGGTGGGGTCCGGCTCTCACTGCAGCGCAAAACTCACTGCCAGGAGACACACATAAACCTGAAGCTCACAAAAAATGCACACATAGGGAATTCCACTTCAACAGGGAGGGTCCTTGTTTTTATCTGCTTTAGCATGTACAGATGTTGATTACTCAGAGAACGGTATCAGTGAATGTTATAAAACAATTTGCAGGTTATTTAAATTTAGTAAAAGAGTCTGAAGATTAAACGTAAAAAGAATACTATACTGATAAGAAAAAGGTGTTACCACCATCATTTACTCCATCATTTACTCACCCTTTACTTGTTCAAAAGCTATCTGAGTTTTGTTCTTCTGTTGAATACAAAGGAAGATATTTTGAAGAACGTTGGAATCCTGTAACCATTGACTTCCATTGAATTTGTTTTTCCTGCTATGGAAGTCAATGGTTACAGCTTTTCAGCTTTCTTCAAAATATCTTCTTTTGTGTTTAACAGAATAAAGACACGTATAAACGCTTGGAACGGCCTGAGGACGAGTAAATAATGAGAAAATTTTCATTTGTGGGTGAGTAAAATATTTGTGGGGGGTAAAATATAAAAAAGCAGCTAAATGTTTCAAAACCTAAAGACACATTTAAATTGTAAAAAAAAAGTAAGTTTGGTATAAGTCTATATTTGGAATATTAGCTAACATGTTTTTAAAAGCATTAGGCATGTTTTGCCAAAGATAAGAAACTCCAATATTTATGATGTGCACTGTGTAACGCCCGGCGGGCGGAGGATAACAAGACGAGACGGAGAAGGATGAACATTACAAAACGGGTTTATTAACACTTACGGGAACGGATACAGGATATGGGAAGACAGGCAGACACAGGACCACACGAATCACAGGAATCAAAATACCGGACAACGAAAGACACAGACGAAAGGATATAAATAGATGGGGGCTGATTAGACTAATGACACAAGAGGGATGAGTACAGGTGAGACAGATTAATAATGACGGTGGCGGGAGAAGGACAAAGAAAGCACATGACATAAACAAAGGATGACGCGGACGAACACTGACACACTGCTTTTGAAAGTGCTGTATTATTTATCTCACAATATTGAACACAAAAGGACAGCATTATTGTTATTATTATTATATTTTATGTAACATTATTAGTTTCAATTTAATGTTCACTAAAATAAAAGTCTTACATTTTTAAGTAGTTTCAACGTTAAACTTACTTAGAATATCATGTTAGATGTCATATAAGTTAAAATATGATTAATTTATTTAAATAAAAGTAGCATAAAAACATGTTGATTTGACTGATCCGGATTTCTATGATGTATCCTTGTTAAGTAAAAACATACATTTTTATATAAAATAAAATAAAATAAAATTTTATTCAATTAAAAAATATCTAAAAAATAAAATAAAATAAAATAAAATTTAATTTAATTAAATAAAATGTAATCAAATGTTGAGCGCAGTAGGTTTTGAAAAATGCTGGGTTGTTTCAAACTGTCCATTTCGAAATTTAGACAAACCCGACTAAACAGTTCACCCAACTGTCAAGCTAAATTGTGTATGCAGCGCATTTTTACAATGCAGTGTATATTCTGTATGCCACTATATACTAGCAAGCACTGACATTAAACAGTCAACTGACCTGTCGATCATGACAGTGGTCTCCACAACCATCCTCTTCCTCAGATGTGCGTCCATGGTCTTCCTCATTGGACAAAGTTGCAGACAGAGGACAAACAGGAAATGGTTCAGTGTAGGCACTGGGAATAAATGAACACACAAGAAACAGAGTCAATTCGATATATTGCAGTGCTAAATTCGTCAATGAAAATGATTTGTCACAAACTTAATAGATCTGCTGTGCCAGTAACATAACTGAATACAAGCAATGCTGGTAAGTTTTAATCCTTTTGATAACACTTTAGTCTTGTCTTTTTTCATCAACAATACCAACCTGTTCATTTATTCATATATTTCAGTCACATTACTAGCCAGAGGACCTATCAAGTTTCAGTTTGTGTCAAGCTATAGGCAGTGAACATTTTTTGTCATTATTATCATTGACGAAATTAACACTGATGTAATGCAATATTTGCTTTTGGGTTAGTTATATAAAGGTTTTTAACACAACATTTAACCCAGGGTAAACCACATTTCACACTTTTAAATCTAAATTAGCACTAATTGAAACCTTTAAGAGGGTTCTTGCTCAGAAACTTCAATATGCTACTCCACCCTTTATTCTATGCTGAACTGAGAAGCTAAACCGTTACGATCTGAAAGCTGCATTAGGCAAAGCACCCAATTTCTCCATATCAAAAACTCTCAAAACAGCAAGTTTTGTATTAGAGGGCACTTTGGTGTCCAGCCGAGCAGAAATTACCCTCTGCCAAGGAGAAACAAATTCCCCCTCTTCATTTAAACAAGACCTGGTGAGAATAATTTGTTTTTTTCCTCCCCTGCTCATCCTTACAGTAGTAACACGGATGGCTGGGGCCAGATTGTGAGGACGTTTACGGTTAGTCACGAAGGGCTGGCTTGGTGATCCTGTGGTGAGCACTTAAAGCGAAAAAGAAGATACAGCCCTGAGGATATGCAAATACCCTCGCAATGAAGCCGCTTATATACTGTGAAGGGGAAATTCAGATATGCTTACACTTATGTAGAGCTGTCATCAAAAATCTCTTTGGGCTTTGGTATAAAAAATGTAGTATGTGTGCATATTGTCATAAGGCTGTCCCAATACTCAATGACAGAACTCTTTTTTCCAAAGCACATTTACACAGTGTCTGAAGGTGGAAGTGGAAATTGCTCATTGCTCATAAGCAGCTGAACTGGGTGACAGTTCATTTCAAAGACCCAGATGAAGCATATAGGAGCCTTCTGGCAGAATGTCACTACAATCTTTAGTGATCTCACCAGCTGAGGACTCCATTTTCACTGAAAGAGGCACGAGAGCAAGCATGAGACAAAACAAGCTGCTTCTTTATCTGAAAAACCTTCATATAAATGCACTCTGGCATTGCCCGTATGTTGCTTCCCCCTTATCATTAAGTAAAATGAAAACATTCTTCTATTAATGTATCTGGATTTCATACTGAATTATGATTTGCGTGTTTTGCAATGTGCTAAAGGGATTGTCACAACAGAATGTTAAGATATTTTCTGTAAACCTGTTAGAATAATACAAAAATATCTAATAAATAGAAATAAAATATAACAATTGCATGAATAAAATATTATAAATAGAAATGAAACTGTAATATATAAAACTAAATAAACAGAACAATATCCATTTAACAAATAAAAAAGGCATTGGAAAATTCTATGCATGTCATCTTACTGTTGAAAATCTATTGACTTTTCCATTGGCCAACAGTGACAATTTGCACAATCCTCTTGACATTTCAACATTAGCATTTATGAGAAGCAATTATGTACTTCTTTAAGCTGTTTGGTTTAAGGTGTACCCATGAGCTAAATTTACTGCTGAAAATGACACAGAGAGTGCAATGATTTTCTATAACGCACCTATATGTCCTGGTGCCTGACGCTTCCCTGAGGCTTGTTATATGTAATTCAATTGATTTAAACTCTTGATAATAAAATATACATTAGAAACCCGAGTCTTTCTCTGTGTGAATTGGTGTAATAGTGCTATTATAGAAGATAAGCATCGCTGAGATGACTTCATTACCAGACTTCATTTAGCAAAGCGTATTTGAATGTAGATGAGGAGAGAGTGACGAGCAGCACGTGAGCTGGTTTACCCGAGACATGACCATTTTTGCTTGGTTTTAGTTTGATGGTGTTATTCAGAACATTTTTCAAAGGGGGTTGTTTTTCATTTTGCCATCTTTTCAAAACCTGTTAATTCATATAATTCACATATGATGCTATTTTTAAAGATCATTAAACTGGGTGAACCAAAATATGTTAACAATGAGTACCATTATTTTATGCATAGAGTTGCTGTTTGAGAATGAAAAAAGATCTGCAAAGTTAGGGCTCATTCACACAGAACATTTTTCCTATGCTATCTCACAGCAATTACTTACTTTCTGAGGTAGTGGCTCATTTGTATTAATATGCATTTTTTTTTAGATGCCATGTCAAGTTAAAAACCCCACTCAATGGTGTTAGGTTTCTGTTTACAGGCACTCAGTAACTCTTATGCTGCACTTAAAAAAACAAAAAACATTCCTGAGCCCTTACGAAGCACAATGTCCATTTCAAAGGGACATATCCTACAGTATATGACTTCTCAAATATCCTCAGTATTTCTGAATTCTCTAAAATCTCTTGCATATTGTATTTTTCCACGTACACATCACAAAATCTAAAAATGCATGTCCAAGAGTCAAGAAGGACATAGTTGAGTTGCATTAGTAGTGTGTTATCTTCTTGTCCAAGAGATGCAGTTTCAGAGTTCTATATACATTTACTAACCATAACCAACATAAGCAACATTATGTAAAATTATGATTTTGTTTACATAACCTTTTGCAGATTTATATCAGTGTACTCAGAAAAATCAACATCAGTAGTTTTAACTGAAAAGACTTGAAAAATATTTTGAATGCTGTCGTTTTGTTTGTCCCCATAGTGGCCGAGGCACAAGCTCCACCCTGTTCTGGAAAAGTGGGTGGGGAGCAGCAATAGAAAAAATCTATTTTCCATGCACTTTCTTTGACCCAATTTGCAAACTGCCCATTGCACTATTATAAGTAACTTTACCCCTTGACTGTACAATTAGCAATCTAATCAAATTTATGTAATCATATCCATCTGTAAAATATGTTCAGTTTATTTGCATACATCTAATACATGCATCTAATACCTAGTTTAAACTGTATACTATGTCCATAGTAAGTACATCTGTATATTATATCTTATAATGCTTGTATAACCTTAGAAGTTATCAACCCACATTTTTCATATCCACAATACTACTTATATCTGTATATTGTAACATATGTATATTATTTAATCTTGTTGCACTTACTACTTATATTTGCACTCTGGTTAGATGTTAACTGCATTTTGTTACCCTGTACTACTCAACATGTGTAATGACAATAAAGTTGAATCTAATCAAATCTATAGAAATACTTACAAAAATAGAGTTTCTGCTGCTACCCAAAATGGAATATTTACAAACTGGTAAAATATGAATGAATGAGTGAATGAGGAGTCAGTACATTCAGAACAGTCAGTTCACCACACACCAAATGTAGAAAGTGAGTGATAGTGTGGGAGATACATGGGCTGATGTAGGGAATTTAACCAAAACCCTACTCCTTTACGAGAAAAGTGGTTTTAAGGGGCACACAAAACTGATGCCAAAGAACCAGCACTGAGGAAAGCCGTCTGCATGTGGCATCACCTTTCCCAGTCTACAAATGACCACCTTTTGTGTACGCTGTGTTTGAATACTCTTTCTCACTGATGAAATCTTCTACCAATTTAACTTTCAGCAGATTTAGCTAAAAAACAGCAGATGATGTCCAACTATTGTCTAAAAACTAAAACTAACCCTTAAATACCACTCCTGTCTTCTGAGTCAGAAACTTGGTTTAATCTAATCCAAAGCACAGTGCTTTTTTACAGTTTAGCGATCCTGTCACTATATAACTGGGCATTATAGCCAACATAGATTTCAATAAAGTAAAATGGATGTGGAAAACATATCTGTGTCTGTATATTTTTAGATTAAATATCACAGATACATTCTAGGGAAACCTGAGACTTACAACAATGAAAAAAAATGTTTCAACAAGACCCCATCTTTCTCAGAGTTCTCTGAATGGCCAGTTGAGTTAATTGATTGAACAAACCCCTCAAGCATGAGTCAACAATTTATTATCTATTACTATAATCAGGAGCCTCCAAAAAAATGGTGACAACCCTACAATTCCCTTTCGTTGCGCAAGCGTTTGGACAGCATTATGCTTATACGTCCAATTGTGATATAGATGTGTGCAGAAGTGACAAGTAGATTTGGATTGGTGTGTTTCAACCAGGTCCCAATTGGTACTCTCTGTTTAAATGAATCCTTTCATTAAAGACTATGAGCTTTGTAACTCATACATGCACAAACATACAGTATACATTACACACTAAAGATAAAGGAAAAGGTATCAAAAGCTCTTTAAAATCCTCACACTCCGTTTTCTGACAAATATCTGTTGCTTTTTACTTTGTAAATATTATTCAAGTCAAAAACTGATCCCTGCCTTTAATGTAATATTAGAAAAGACATGAAGAAAGTTGGGAACGATGACAACAACAACATCTTTGTGGTAGCCTTGCTTTCCTGATTGCCACACCTCGCCTTGTTGTTTGGGTCGCAGGGGAGTCTGCGAGATCGGTATTGCCTGTCTCCACCCCATCCCACTGACCCTGTCCCCTCGCCCTTGTCCTGCATTTCCTGTAAACAGCAGAATGGAGGCTCATTGGCTGGGTGCGTCCTCTCTTGGGATAACCTGGCAATGACCTGAGAGCCCCGGGCACCAAGCCCAAATCAGACCGGACTAGACCCGGCCAAAGCCAGGCCGGGCCCACACCCATCACTGTGAGCATCAAAATGCAGAAAACATTCAGAACACACATGCAAAGACAGGCTTCTTTTCTCCCAGTGCTCTATATGAATGTTTACAGGTATCTTTATGAGAAAGAAAATAAGTCACACAATGTAAAAAATGACATTGCTGAGATATTCATTGAACAGAATTTTGAGACATTCACTTTTTATATAATTTCATTAAGAAATAAAATAAAAAATTGTCTACCAGTGTCACATTTTATATCTGTCTAATTTTGGTTCTTTGAAGTTATAATGATGTCAGATGCATTCGTTTTTGATAAGTTATAAAAGCAGGGTTTGTTAACTCTGCTTATAGAAAATTACCAGCAAACAAATTGCATCAATTGTGTTTTGTCACTGACAACCCACAAGAGTTGACTTTGCATCCATAAATTCTGATCTATACACAATAAATACATAATGGTACTGTATATATCATTCTTTATTATAAATCAGTGATTCTATCATGTTTCCCACTCGTAATAACAACTTTGTGGTGATGTTTGTCTTTGTGATGTTTGTTTGTGATGATACATGCATTCTGCTTGTAAATGCGACGTATCCAAGATGACTTCAACACACCATTAGTAACTGACTTGTTAATTAATCAGCTCCAGCTGTTTGAGTTTTTCTCTCTATTCGTCCTCTGTATTTCAAAATTTTTCTTAAACGTAAATCTGGTTTTACTATTAACTATTAATGGAGATGCCATTGACAAGCATTATTTAGAGGTGCACATACTCATGTTTTCCTTCTCCTTTTTACAGACTTTTTTGGTCACAGGTCACATTACCACCTCGGTTGTGCATTATTTTATAATAATTAATTTTTAGAAATATTTATTCGTATTATTTAATAATTTAATAATTAAAACAGATTATTAATTATTCTTCTCTTTATAAATACTTTTCATTTTCAGGTTTAAGAGTTAATATTAAACTGTAGTAACTATTTTTATCTATAAACAGCTCACTGTTTGGCTGAAGGAGTTTCACATCTTTCCTCAGTCAAGCTACCCACCGTCCTTTGGGGTCAGCAATGAGAACAAAACATTTTTTTCTGATTGGCTTGGGCACAAAAAATATTCTTTTCTTTATGCATCTGTAATAAATCACAGTCCTGCCACACTATCCCCATGCTCCAAAAAGGCAATGTCAATTTTTCTCTGCAAGCGATCAAAATACGACAAACAAAAACAGACAGGGCATCAGCAGTGACGGAGGATCCTCCTGGGACACAGAGTGGCTAATGGTGCAGACACATAGGCCCATTTGCAAACATGCAATGCTGTTAGATTGCACAGCAGCACAATGAGTCAATAATGCCACCAGAAAAAGAGCCCTGGCTCTCACATCATCTCCTGAATAATGGAGGATGCTCAAAAAGCGTGGCATATTGGCCAGGGGTAAAACACAAATTTAGCAAGAACTCGCAACAAACCCAGCAGTCAAAATAAATCAGTGAATATATACTGACAAAAGCTAAACATATAGACATGAGTAAAAGACCTAAATGGTTGGGTAAAGAATGCTACGGCTTTTCGCATGAAATTTAATCAAATAGACCTAATACTATTGTGATATTTCTCTAGCAATATTCTAAATCATTTTATTTACCTTCAAGTAATGTGTTAATGCATAAAATCTGCACTGCACTGTGAGCTTTATTTTAGGACTGTGTGTTTGATCTGTAAAATCCGCACTGTCAGGTGGGTTTTTTATTTTAAGACAGTACAATGTGTTTAATATGTAATCTACAAACCCAAATGGGTTGTAAAGAAACCTTTTACCAGAGCCATTCGAAAATATGATTTCTTCTCCTAATGAATACAATAATACAAATTTCTTTTCACCCTCCAAAATCCAAACAAACTGTACAATGAATGTGAGTGATAAACAATGGAGAGACTAACAACAATACAAGCAATTCTGGAAATTTCCCTTGTGTTTTCTCTGAAAATCTGATTAAAAAGCTACCCGGAGGCCACTTGAACAGTCAGGGTCTTTGACTACACTGGAGGTAATCGAGCAGAGGCTTCTAATGATGACTCTAGGGTGGTGAAGTGGAAGTAGAGAGGCTACATGGTCAGAAAAAGGTCAGAAAGTCATCTGTCTTTAAATCTTTCTAAATCCTCAAATCTCAAAAGCCCAATAAAGGAAACACACTTTGGGAATTTAGTTTAATAACACTACATGCTACCAAAATGCTCACCCAGAGGACAGAAAACTCTCTGTGGTTTTCTCATCTATTCCCCTCCACTCAACTGCATCAGGCTGTGAGAGCATTGCAATAAAGGTAAAAAATAGCCTTAACGTTTAATCCACTTTCTTTCCATGCTATTTGTATTGTAGAAACATAGCTTTGTATTTTTTCTCACAGAAATAGGGTACTCAAGCAAATGTACCTTCAAATCCTGTAAATGAGAAAATCAGATAAGCTACCCTGGAAGCGTAGTCCATCTCTTGAAATCCTGAAACTCAAAGCCACAGGCTCTGCTCCTCTCACACATGCATAACAGCACAGCACCCATAGCAAGTGTTTGACAAGTGGGCCTATAGCATTATACACCACTTTATACAATAGTTAGTGAATTTCCAGCCAGATAATCATACTCTTGTTCTGTTTGCTTCTATTATCAATTGTAGATCAATTGTGAGTGGGATATTGCTGAACTATTGATGAACACGGATAACTTTATCTGCCCAAGAATCTAGAATATCTGAAACACTTAAACAAGTCTTGCTTATTCAGCCAGGAAGATTACAGAAAGTGTTCTGAGACAGAGAGAGGTGCAAGCTGAGCTATCAGAGTGACCAAACACTTGCCTAATTTCCTGTTAACATTGTTTTGGCCAGCACTTCCTCCAGACTTGTGTGATGGTATTGCCATTGTGTTCAGAGGAAGGGGTTTCAGCATTCAAAATATAACCTAATCTTTTGCTACAATCTGATGATTTAAACAGAAACAAGTCTACCTAATATAGTTTAATATATATTTCATCTGCCTTACAATTAATGTGGAAGACAGTCTAAGTATGTACTTGTATAAAACAGACTTTACCTTTCTGTGTCTTGCTCTCGAGTGGTGGACTTGTTTTCAATTCCTGCAAAGCTATTCATATCCACATAGCCATCGTTCTCATTGGCAGGTGCTGCTGTCCGATTGTGGTCATCAAAGAACTCTGTAATAGTGACTGCCCGTGTAGTCCGCCCATGTGGAATCTGGATATTCTCATAGTCAGAACTCATTGCAGGAATGTTTTCATAGTCAGAAGTATCTGCGCTTGGGAAGGAGATGGAGCGAGGCTTTGTGAGGGGTAAGGGCATAAAGGGGGGTCGAGTGCGGTCTTCAAAGGACTCGACTCTGGATATACCCCTGTTGCAATAACTCTTGGGTGCACCTTGCCTCCTTTGCCTCTCTTTGTAAAGCAGAAAGGTAGTGGGTATATCTGAGTTACGCTGAGGCTTTCCTACATGGG
Source organism: Danio choprae (assembly GCA_903798125.1). Classification (NCBI taxonomy): domain Eukaryota; kingdom Metazoa; phylum Chordata; class Actinopteri; order Cypriniformes; family Danionidae; genus Danio; species Danio choprae. The sequence goes on along the minus strand of CAIGQW010014353.1, from coordinate 835,749 downwards.
ACTGAAGCTGGGGGGAGCCACTTGTGCTTCTTCGATCAAGCTCCAGCACTCGAATGGGCCCATGATGGCTAGACTCAGACGATGACCTGGAGGAGCGGACACTGCCATCACCCCGGGGTTTGTTTTCAGATTTTTTCCTAAATTTTAAAGCCAAAAAGCGTTTAAACGAAGTCTTCTTCTTTTTGGGGTTGTCAGGAGAATCATGTTGGATAAGAAGTGATGGAGAGCTTTTGGTAACAGGCCTCTTTGTTATGTAAGCTAACTCAAAGGGAGGCGGGATATCGACAAGAGATGTAGGTGTCGACACGCCACTGGAGGACTGGTGACTTCTTTGAGAAAAGCTTCCAGAGGAAGTAATGACACAAGGCAAAGAAAGTGTGTCATCTTTTCTTTGCAGTCTGTATTCCTCTCTTGGAGATTTCTCACCCTCAAAGTGCCCAGAGAGCTGCAAATCTCTGCCCTCAACTGAAAGTGACCGAGGAGAAAGAAGAAAACGCCTTGGTTTCAATGAGGGAATTATTCTATTAGCTTCTGTTTCATCTGAAGGCTTTGGATGTGGATCTCCATTCTGGTCCAAGGCCACAGTGTAGTAGTCGTGAGACTGGTACTCAGTGCCCGTCTCCTCAGGCACAGTCTCAGGAACATATCCAGGTACTTTCCCAGAGAGCGAGCGAGATCTTGTCACAATGCTCTTCCTGTCCAGTGAGATAAAGTTTTCACCCTCTGAGTCGAAGCCAGCCTCCTCGTAAATGTGTTCATCACTTTCTGTGTCCGAGTCTTCAAAGAAAGGCACAATATGGCAGTCCAGCTCTTCAATGTCCTCTTCAAATGCTTCTGTTGTGTGGGCAAAAACAACACGGTTTGTAAGTTCTGGAGTTCTGCCTAAATCCAGGTCAGCAGGAACAGTGATGTTGCAAAGTCTGAGACGTGGCTGGCAGCTGTTCCTCTGACTCAAAAGATCATGTCGTCGTCTAGCTGACCGTTCCCTTACACTCTTGCCCTTTGTTTTCCTGTCCATGTTTAATGGCTCATCTTCATCTCCTATCTCGACGTAATCTTCAGACGAAACACACTCCACCTGGTGATCATCACCTTCATGGTCTTCAATATCAGCATAGTCATCTACCTCTTCATTTTTGTCCATTTCTTGAACCTCAGAAGCAGGTAGAGACACACTATTTTCTAATTTTGCCTGTTCCTCCTCTAAATCTTCCACATCTTCCGATGACACATAGTAAGGCTCTTGGTTTGATGTTCCCTCCGTTGTGTTCTCAGAGTCCATTGGTTTTTCATTGCTCGACTCTTCATCAGTGCATCTTGCTTCTGGATCAACAGTGCACGTCAAATCACTTGGCACCACCTCAATGACAGAGTACGGCTCAAATGCATCTTCTGTCTCCTCTGCAAACCTGAAGCGTCCAGATGGGTCTTTGGTAGCCCGTTCAGCCTGCCAAGTATTGTTGTCATCCAAAGTGCCAATGATATCATAAGGGTATTCCTCACATAGTGAGGGATGACTGCAGTTTGTGTCCTTTGAAGAAAGTCCAGTCCCATCTTCTTCTGCTTCATGATGGACACAGTTTGCACCTGCTCCAGTGTCCTCTACGTACTGACCATTGGTGCACTGAAAACTGTCTAATTGCGGTTCCTCAATCTCCTCATAAGGACTTTGAGATTCACCTTCTTTAGTAGATGTATCATTTTCAGGACATGCACTGGTGTCTTCAAGTACATTATAAATATCATCTCTGTTCTCAGCTGGCTTGATATCATCAGCATTTTTGCTGTGGTCCTCGTCTGCTGAACCAAGACATTCATCAACAGCTTCCGATAAACTCAAAGTTGTTGCATGCTGTATTTCAGTGACATTTTTATCTTCATCCTCTCCCATTGTTTCATCCACTGCCATTTGTAATTCTTCCTCTATTTCATCATAGCAAGTAGTGTCATAGTTTACAGCGAACTCTTTGCCAGATAAGTCATTCTCCACTTGATCATCAGTACAGTTTTCTCTGGATGCATCTGATTCATCCTGTGCAACATCTGACTCATTATCTTGCTTCAATTCCAGTCTGTCAGAGGATGTTATGTCCCCATTACCCACAATGCTATGGCTCACCTCTGAAGCCAGCCTTGGTTTGGGTGCCACAGGAGGTTTAAGACCTCGGGTGGAAGGACAAGGCCTTGACATCAGGGTGGCGCACACAGTTATAGTCAAATGGCTTTGTCTTTGGTTGAGAAGTATGGAATTGCCTCTAAAAATCTGCAAAAAGAAAGAGAAAAGAAATTTTTTTGATGCCTTTGCAATACAAATAAGTGAATTTACAAACAGACAAAATGCCATTATGACCTCAGCTGCTATGTTAAAACAGCATATTGATTGATCAATACTGACTAATTGATGAATTGCAACCTCTGAACTTAAAACATAATTAAGTGATTATATGCTCACTCCATTTATACTGGACATCACTTTCACTGATAGAAATAATGTATTTCAAGTAATAAGATCATAACAATGGACTCTGAATTGTATCTTCTCAAAAAAGGTTAACCTGAAAGCCGTTTTTGGTAAAGCACACCCTTTCTCTTAACAAAACTCATACACCCCTTGTCTTTTCCTGTTATTTGCTACCTGCCTTGACGCACGTCCTATTAAACTCACCATGCACTTGGTGTTCACCCTGCTAAGATGTTGCTTCCTGACACGACTAATTAACTATTCCAGCAGACTCTCCTGGAAGGACTGTGGACAGGAGTGCAAAGGGGAAGGACATTAACAGTGCACCCTGTCTCCTCCAAGAACCCCCTCCCCATATTTTCTACAAGAGTGCAGTTTTTCAAAACACAAATACACTTCCTTCTCGTCAGTCTTCCCATGATTCACTCTCAAGTGATGAATCCCACCCCTCACAACCCCCAGACTGATTTTTTTTTTTTAAAAAGGTCGTTTCAGTGCGTTAAAGAACAATAAAAAGAGAAACATCAACATCCCAACTAAGGTCCCCTTGGCAAAATAACAGGATATGAATTATGCAACAAGAATTCACTTAAAACAAATGGTTACACACAATGGGAGGAATAAAAGGAGAAACAAACTCTTCACTGTGCAAAGCCATCAGTGCAATCTTTGATATGGGTTGTAAATTGTCACCCAATTTTGCTTGCTAATTTAGTCCCAGTTGAGAGTGAACAGGACAAACTGAAATAGCAATTCAGAACCACACAATTAACTTAATTCACAAAAGTGTTCTTACAAGGATATAATACCTGCTTTGTTTTGACATTGCAGGGACAAAATCTTGGTCTGAATAAGATAAAAGTTTATACCTAATACAAAATACAAAAATGTTTTAAAAATAAACAGAAAAACGTAACAGAATTAAGGGTTAGAGGACACATTATTTGTCCTTTTTTGTATTAAAAATGTGTAGTTTTCAGCTAAATTTGTAGTTTGAAAAACATTAGCCTATATATGTTATGTATACTGTATACTTGTGTGAGAGAGACGGAATTAGCCTATTCAGTTTAGAAAAAAACAGATTCAGCATCATTATTGTCTTTTTGAGGAAGACCGTGGCAGTGTTTACAATATATTGGTGATATAATTTAATACAATGTCAAAACAATGTCAATGTAGGATAAAGACCAATTATTTCATACGTCCGAAACTTTTTTCCACCATATTGCACGAATAAAAAATATTCCCTATATTTTCTGGTAAGGTTTTGTTGATTTTCTGTAAGTTATACGTTCGAACGATCATTTGTACTAACTGAACAAAGTTAACCCATGACTATTTGCTTCCATACCTGTGTTCATTGTCGGATGTCATCCACCACGGCATCTGAAATACTTCCACATTATTCCTTGATATTCCGCCGAAGTAACAGTACATCCAGAGGTGCCGTGAACTTACTCCAGCGACATTTGTCATAAAACATATGAAGTAAACCGTAAACACTTCATATCTTATTCGACTACAAGGCTTCAGAAATTACCAGTTTTTTGCCGACTGTTGCAGCAGGTCCCCTCAGATCCTCGCGCTTCCCGCCTGAAGGAATGATAGATGCGCGCGCGCTCCGGTCTGCGCGCGGAGACTGAAGGTGTTTTCCGCGCGCTTCCTGAGGAGGTACAGTCTCCCTCACGGGAATACAAGGATCGATGACCAAAATCACAGAGGAAAAACATCTAAAACCAATAACCATCAGTAGCGTATGGCACTTTCACGGACTGTTCCATTATGTCACAAGAGGGTACGTTTTAATGTCCATTTCAGAGGATCCCTTTCAAGATTTCTTGAACTCACAGCAGTAAACCACATTTTCACTTTTTGTCATTCTATTTAGTTGTATAATCTACAAAAGGTGACTTAAAACATTAGCTGTTTCACAATTTGTAAAGGTAAAGTAAATTTTCCTGATTAATATCATGCAGTCAATTTGTTGGTAGCCTCTCAAAATGCATTTGGGTAAACAAATGTTCCTAAAAACAGGTTCTAGAAACACTAAATGCTTTTTGCCAGGCTTCCTTTCTGCTCATCTGCTGCATGATTGGAGGAAAGCAGCTCTTTAAAAACCTCTCTTCATAACAGGAAACTGCTATCCCTCTTTCCTGCACAACAGGCAACGCTTCCTTAGCAACAAATGAACAAAGGTGCTGCTGTTAACTCTGCTGGGGAATCGGCCATTCAAGATTTAGACTGAAATTTTCCTAATGGAAATCCACACTGATAGGAGACCACTAATTCAGTGAGTATTTTTAGATGAAAACAGTTCTTATAAATAAACCACACTGGGGACACCCTCGTAAATCACCATTTTTGTAGTGATATAGTCCTGATTCACTTGATACCCTGTTCAAGATAACACAAGCACATAGAAAATAAATACAAATACACATGCACACACACACACACACACACACACACACACACACATGCGCACACACACGAGTGAGAGAGAAAAAACTGACCTATAAAAAAAGACCCATAAACACACACACTTTATATATTGTACTATGTAAGAGAGAGAGAGAGAGAGAGAGAGAGAGAGAGAGAGAGAGAGAGTGATCAAGGTCCCAAAATGCAATTGTAAAACATTGATAAATGTAAAAAACATGAATCACAAGCTACTGTCAACTGTTAATTAACAGGTAATTGTTTTCGATGTACAGTATAACTATTATTATTATCTTTGTCATTTTTATTGTAATACACCAAAACAATTGCAATTTACAATTCACAGCCAATGATCATAATGCATTTGTTATTTAAAGCAAATGGTCTGCAAATAGATGTGACTTGATCAGATATAAATTTATGTGAAAGGGTCATTTCTTTTAGCTTTTTAGAATTTGTTTAGCTTAAAATGTGCCTTTTAATTACAAACTGATCTTTTATATTTAATTTAATTACAAACTTACTGATATTTTTGACTCAAAATCAGGGCTAACAATAGTATCAAATTGCATTTGATAAAATAAAAAATTCAACTAATTTTAAGCATACCGTCGTCTATTCACAATTGTGTTCATTCTGCTTTCATTGCCTACCCGTTACACCAAGACGTCCATTCAGACAAATATTTGCAATAGATGCCATCCCCCAAATCAGATATCCTCTGACAGAGCCTTTGTTGAAGCCTAATGAACACCCAAGAAAACCCCCAGCTGAGCCGCAGCAGTGCTGTGTTCAAGGGCAGACAACAGTCCTGAAACTCAGGAGAGAAAACTGTCAGCCACCTGGGGCTTCATGTTGACAGCTTATATCACCAGCCAAACCCTCAAACATTAGGCAGCCAACTCTGTAGGATGTATTATGTATATATAACTCCATAGGACTCAAATCGTCTATCTCTCTTTCCCTCTACCTGTCTAAAATCTGAAGGTCAGATGAAGAGTACAAACAATAGGACAGCAGTGCTGAGACACAGGAGTGTAGCACATGGGAATAAACCATATGTTCAGTCTGTTTTACACTTCAAAAACATTACTGCCTGCACTATTAAAGGCTGAGATCACCCCAAAATGACAGTTTTGTCATTTACTAATGTCATCTCAAAACCATCTTTGAAACAAAAAAGAAGACATAAATTTGAAATATATCCATTCAAAAGGTTAATAAAGAAATGAGAAAATAAATCTATATGAATTGAGCTTTCAATCCAAGTTTTCTGAAGAGCCATGAACGATTTATATAATAATTAGATTTAATTGAGAATTTTATGCACATAAAATTTGATCAGTGAATATAAGATCAATATCTGATGGATGCATGAAAATGAACTTAAATGACTCTTGCAGAACCTCAAATGTAGTAAATAAAATAAATCCATAAAATAAAGGAAAAGACACTGGAAGCTCATTAACTAGTTTTTAAAGTGTAATGCACAACCGACCCAGACAAAATATAGTTTCAAACTACCCAAAATGGTACACTGCAAAGTTCTAACCAAATCCAATAATGCAATATGAAATTGGAAATAAATGAAAAAAAAAACATTGAACATGGTGTATAAACTAATTCTGTTAAAAAATACAGTCATGCAATTGTTAATTAATACTCATAAAGTAAGCATGCTTGAGCATCATTGACAAAATCTGAGTGCTGTGAATAATGTCTGATTAATGTTTATATGAGAATACAATTAATTATGATACATTAAACAGTTAAACTCATGTGTATTTATTTTCTATTATTAGAAAAATTCTGTCATTTGTTGTTTAAACGCTGGCTTCTGAAATGGACATAAGCATCTTAAATTATGAACAAGAGTAAACACCATAAAATAATTGTTTTTGTAGCCTTGAATCCTCACAAGACGAATATTTACAACTGCTACAGCATCACGTGAGGTCTTATAGGAAACCTTGTTATTCCTGTAAACTGTCCAACTGCTTGAATGACAACATTTAACAGAAACCTCCTTTCTCAAAAATGTTTTTCTCAAATATTTTCTTCAGTAATGCGGTATATGTTTTTCAATCTTTCTCAGATTAGACTGTAAACCTTCTAGTGGTCAGTTTGTATACTGTGCCTCTTCTTTTGTTCATTAATGGCCAACCACTGCCAAAGATAGCACACGGCTGGCATTTTGCTGAGCTAATTGCATCCCTTTCTGGAAAGTATACTATGGCACTAAATTTGACCTTTTTGCATTTTATCAGACAAATGTGTTTTTCGTCTGTGACTACGGGTGCAAAGCAAGCATGTTTGTTGGCATTGTAATTGAAGTAGAGGCCGAAAGAATAGCTCTGAGATAAATAACCCTGCAGATGTGGTCTATATGCGCAGGATGAAAACATGTTTTTAGACAAATATTTCTGACCGCACAGATCGTGTAGAGCACTGTGCCCCTCCACCTGGACGGCTGCATTAAGGCACATGCTTGGGATAAGAGGAAAAACATGTCAGAAAGCAGCATTTTACTCATAAACACATACACAAGCATTCACAGAACTGACCCAAACAGGAAACTGATTGGGAAAGAAGGTCAATGACTTTTTTCCCTGAGCTCGCATGAGTCTCTCGTCACCCTTCTCATAACACCTGCCTTTAAAAGAACACACTGAGTGTTTCTAAATTCTGACGAGCTGAAAAAAACTGATTATTGTTGTACTGAAAAAGGTACATTCGGACAGTGTAAAAAGCCAAATGTTTTCACAGAAGGAAGCATTGTTGATTGGCTGCAAACACAATGTTGCATAATTACATTTTACAGATATTTGAGAGATATTGTGAGAAAATGGCATAGGCTGTGCAAAATCGAACAGGATTTCAAACATACACACTAAAAAATTGTTTTTTTAACCTACATTTTGGTAAAATATAGTGGTTTATTTCAACAATAACAACCCAAAACATTGGGTTGCTTCATATTTTATGTGTACACTTATGCTGAGTTATTTATTTATTTTTAAAAATATTTTATTTAAACTTTTTTCTTTTTTAAATACAGAAACAATACAAAGGAAATCATTCATTCATTCATTTATTTTCTTTTCGGCTTAGTCCCTTTATTAATCTGGGGTCGCCACAGCGGAATGAACCGCCAACTTATCCAGCATATGTTCTACGCAGTGGATGCCCTTCCAGCTGCAACCCATCACTGGGAAACATCCATACACACTCATTCACACTCATACACTATGAACAATTTAGCTTACCCAATTCACCTATACTGCATGTCTTTGGAATTGTTGGGGAAACCGGAGCACCCGGAGGAAACCCACGCAAACACGGGGAGAACATGCAAACTCCACACAGAAATGCCAACTGACCCAGCCGGGGCTCGAACCAGCAACCTTCTTGCTGTGAGGTGATTGTGCTACCCACTGCGTCACCGTGCTGCCCCACAAAGGAAATCAACTGGTATAAACATAGCAACCCTAGCAATAAATCATAAAATAAAAATAAATCAATTAAATAAATTAAAGTGAATAAATAACAAACAAATGGGGGTATTTACCAATCAAAGCAATCATAATGTTCAAACGTAATTATCAGAGTATGATCAATTGTTCCAATAAATCATTGGCATAGCACTAATCAGTTTTGAGGAAATCCAGAAAAGGCTGACATACAGTTTGAAATTGGTGTTGAGATTTTGGCTCCAAGGAGCGTATCCTCTCGAGCTGAATGACTTGATACATTCAATACATCCATCCACTATTTGAAACATGGAGGGTTGGAAGTTTTCCAGTTTAAAAGTATCCTTTTTTTTCGCAAGAGTTAGGCCCATCAAAAGGGGACATTTCTGGGTCTTTGGAAAAGTGTCTAATGTCTCAGAATATCCAAGAATTGCAAGACAATGGTCCAGCTTATTGCTGAGTTATTTAAACATTAAGTTCAAATGGAGTCAAATATGGACATACCCAACCCTTGGGTTATATTTTACATTAACCCAACAATTGGGCTTGTTCATATTTATTGCCAAATATGGGTTGAAACAACCCAGCATTTTTTATAATGTGTCAGTAATTAAAGGAATGCATTTCAAATGCATTTACTCACCCTTTGCCTTTTCCAACCTTGTTTGAGTTTCTTTATTTTGTTGAACACAAAATAGGATATTTTGAAGAGAGTTGGAAACTGGTAGTCATTGACATCCATACAATTTGTTTTTCCTACTATAAATGTCAAGGGTTACCGGTGTTCATCTTTCTTAAAAATATATTCTTTTGTGTTTAACAAAATAAAGAAACTCATAAAGCTTTAGAACCACTTGAGGATGAGTAATTAGTGTGTTCATTTTTTTTATCTTAAAACAGTAATCATATTTTATGTAATTATTTGCTACCCACACCTGCTAAATTGTAATCTGTTATGCACAAAGATTCAGATTTGGTCTGATAGCGTGAAAAAGGCTTTAAATGCAACAGCAAATATAAGGCATATTCAGGTGTGAGACAGACAAATTTCCTTAGCAGTGAAGATGAAAAAAAGGCATTATCGCTCTTAGGCAACTCAGAAGCACAGCTACAGAAACAACACTCTCACCTTCTTGCAGTCCCTCGACCAATGCCACGCTCCTCGAGAAAAACAGGTGAAGTCAGGAGTCAGCACTTCATCAAAAAATAGCCAACAAAAAGACTGCACTCCCAGTGGAGGCCAAAGACCTCTCAAACCAAATCAATAAGACACCGCTGGCCGTGCAGGGTTATAGGGATGTATATGTGTAGTTAAAGATTATAGAGTAACTGTAACAGTCGGTTATGCAGCACTTTCAAACCTTGTGTTCATATGCATTAATAGAGTCAGTGCCTTTTTTCTGGTGGGCAGCACTGTTGCCTCACAACAAGAAGGTTGCTGGTTCGAGTCCCGACTGGGGCAGCAGACCTTTCTGTGCCGAGTGCATTCATGCCAGAGCAATTGCTGATTCATTCTGCTGTGGTGACTCCTGATAAAGCAGGCACTAAGCCGAAGGAAAATAAGGCAGAAAACCCTATATAACAGATATAATTACTCTATGGGTAAAAATATTCGACAGGGTATGTTTACATGACAACAGTGCACTTAAAAATAAATTTTTTCCTTTGCATTTTTGCGTACAGATGACAGTGTTGTCATAACAAACCCCATTTACACGGATTTGTGAAAAAGATTAAAAACACTGTATTATGCATTCCATGCCTGCATGTTACTTTGTAAATAAACACTGGACTATTTGCTTGTGCTGATACAGTCCTGTAGCATGCCATTGTTGTTTTGGTTGTATTTGCACATTGCTTATTTGTTCACATTGATTGAAGTCTGATTGAGATTTAAATCGATAGAGATTTAAACATATCAACATTTTACAAAAATATTTAAACACCAATAATATATTCTGATATTTATAAGATATTTATAAATCAAAGATCTACAAACTGCAGGTGATTCAACAAAAACCATCCCATCAAATGATTCTCATTTCAGTTATATTTTATTTTTGCTATTTTTGGGTGTCAAGAGGAAAGAAAATTGATTGAAGCACTGCACCTACTTATAGAGAGCGAGATAATGATTATTGATATGCTAAGCAGAAGGGCAGGTCTTGATAACACGTCTCTTGTTTTGCCTTCTCAAAAAAGACCCAATCCTCAGAGCTGTACTGTAATAACATCGATTTACCGGTCATGAATAAAAGTCTCAAGAAGCCTCATAAAAAGACTTGTGGCTTGGCCTTTAAAAGTGCAGCACAATGGGCCAGTCAAACACCAGCCTATAGCCTTTAGCACAATAGATTTATGGACCCCGGAGAGCTTGATTTCTTTTGAAAAATGGCAGAGAGTGCCTGGCTGCCCTTTTCCATCACATTCATTCGCACATTCTGTAGTGCTTAGTATTCTAATGCAAACACAAACATGAGACAGAAAGCTTCATCAGGCCACATTGATATTTCTTCTGATCCAAGAGCTGACTTCCCCAGGTCAATCCTTACTAAAGTGCACCAAAAACCGATCTCAGGTCTGCGCAGAAGAATAATTTTCAAGCTGATTAGCAAGACCAAGTTGCTGATTTTTCGTTCTGCAGGTCCTAATGGGAACAATACCACTGTGGAAAAAAGTCCCCTAGTCTGGATTTACTTTTCCTGTGACTGTTTTCACATCTTTCAGCCAAATGAGACTGAACAAATGCAGATACTAAGTTTAAAAATATCTGTGTTTTCTAACCTCTTTTGGCCTTGGCTGTCAGCCGCTCTAAACATCTTGAGTAAGGAAGGTGATAAATTAGGGAGGCACAGTCATGCAAGCTGGCAAATTATGTTTTACAATAATTAGCAGCACATACAAAGCTGTAAAGTTCAGGGCATATATCAAAACGTCTTGAGCTGTGTTGCATAACTTCAAAATGCATCAAGTACATGTTTTTTTGCTAGCTCAATATACTATAAAAGAATATAGTTGTTCATGTATTGAATGTAATGTTTTGGAAGCATCATTTGGACAAACTAAACTGCTTGTTTGATCGGAAGCATTTTCTAATTTACTGACAACCATTTAAAACAAACTATAACTATATATAAATATTCAATCATTTTTTTCGGCTTAGACTCTTAGTTATCAGGGGTCACCACAGCGGAATGAACCGCTAACTATTCCAGCATATGTTTTACACAGCGGATGCCCTTCCAGTGGCAAGCCAGTACTGGAAAACACCCATACACTCTCACATTCACACACACACTCATACAGATTTATTTTATTTTTTCAATTTTTGCCTTTAGTTTTTTTCTTTCTTGCGCACCAGCAACTAGTGCTGTCAGGTGTCAAACCCTAACATATAATGCTGTCAGCTGTGGGAAGATTAATTATTAATATAAAATTTGCATGTATGTCATATACTTTACACATTTGCAATGGTAAAGTTGCAATTAAGTATAATTTAAAAAAAATAATAATATTTTAATGTCCAATAGCATGCTTTTAACACATTATCGATTGTTAAAAGCAATTAACAAATTATATTTGCTGTTTGTTCAAACTACTTATTTAAATTGAGCTGAAACAACACAATTCTAGAGTTTCTTTGAGGGGCAACTCCAATTAAGATATGTAATAACCCCCAGTAACACTCCACTGCTTTTCCAATGAATATTTCAAGGACTGCCCTATAACAGGTTATGTTACTCAAGATTCTATACTTTTATAAAGTATTTATTTAAACAATGATTTTCAATGTACTTTAGGTGGAAATGTTATCAGTCTGATTTTGCCACAATGTGTTCTTTTAAAATACATAAATGGCAGTGGGCATGAGGGCATAAGAATCATTTTATCTTGCATAATGTGTTACAATGGATGACAGCTGATGCATCACGGAGAATTAAGTCACCAGACAAACAAGCATGTTGAATTTTTTCCACGTCCTCCATGACTGATCTAGTCACACCTGTGACTTTGACAAATAGGAGCACAGAAACTCTTCTGTACACAGCTTTTGGAATAAAAGAGAGTTGATGCTACTGTTGCTGCTAAGTGTAATGATGAGGTTGAGGAGAGGTTTGTGGAACGACGAAAAACATCCTGCTTTTATACCCACTGATAACGATTTTGCTCCCAGAAGTGATAGTTACGCCTTCTCAATGACATCATACATGTTCTTAAATGGTAAACTGATTGGTCAGGAAACAATAAGTGGATTCTTATTCACATAAAGATTCACTATTCCATTCTGAAATTTCCAAAAAGAAAAAGTGCACTTTAAATTTCCAGCTACACCTATTTAACCAAATAAAATGTGGATGTTGGACACTTCATGCATAGCTTTCAGACTGTTACATATAGGCCTGGCAATGGAGGTGGAGCTTTTATTTGAGAATGGTCAACAGGCATGGGTCAAAAAAGGAGCAAGGGGTAATCCACAAAGAGTAATAAGCAATCAAAGGTTGTGGAAGTCGGCAAACAATCATAAATCAAGAAACCGTCCTAGAATCAAACAAGCAAGTTAACAAGAACACTAGAAAAGTCCACAACAGAAATACAATATCCAACAAAAAAAATGTGTGATTGTGCTACTTATACAGTGGGTAAAATAAATATGGAACACATCATGATTTTTCCTGGTAAAACATAATTTTAAAGGAGCTGTTGGCATGCAATTGACCCAGAGAACTATCCAAACATACAAAAAAAAACTAAATCTAAACATTCAGAAAAATTGGTTATGTTTAACAATGGAATGGCATACTGAAGTGTATTTAAAACTTTATATAAAAGGCATGTTTTGATATTGACAGCTTCAAGATACCTCTTGTATGGAGAATGGCTTCACATACATTGCTCAGGTGTGATATTTTCTCATATAACAAGCTATCTTGTTATCTTGATAGCTACAAAATCTTGATAGTTCTGTGGGTCAAAAACTCTAATCTTTAGCTCTTATTTTATATTGGATTCAAGTCAGATGATTGTCTGGGCCATTCTAGCAGCTTTACTTTCTTTTCTGAAGCAAATTGATAGTTTCCTTGTCTGTGTTTGGATCTACATTATATGATTTAGGCAATAATATGATTAAGGTGTTTACACATAATACACAGATTGATTGATGTCATTACATCACCGCGATATCTAATGTTTCCTCCAAAGTTTCATGTAATTTTTGATGTTTCATTTTTTATTTTCCAACTTCAACTGCAGTTTAGCAGTTTCACTTTGTGTGTGTGTTAATGTGCTGCAAGTGTGTGATAATCAGAGTCCGTTAAATGTCTAACAGCTGTGAGCTTTGTCAGTGCAGGGGATTGTGGGATGTGTAGTCTGGTAGGCTGGTAAAGTGAGCATATAGCTGACAGTGCCCACTTTTTTGCACTCCAGCTGATAATTGTGACACAGACTGTGATGATGATTTACAAAACAGCCTTATACAGTTTATACACTATATGGTTTAGTGCATAGTGCACACAGTAAACTATTATTTGGAAAACAACTAATATGATATGACAAGAATGTATCAGTCAAAATTGCATAATGTAACACAATGATGATCATAATAGACCAACATACTGTGTAGTGTGCATTAATTATATTAAACGTAATAACCCATTATTAAGAAACAGTCACTCTCTCTATTACATTATTATTCGATTGTAGTACATTTATACTCTATTACATTATTGCGATACATTACTAGGAAGTGCTGTCGCCTCAAAGCAAGAAGGTCGCTGGTTCGAGCCTTGGCTGGGTCAGTTGGCATTTCTGTGTGAAGTTTGCATGTTCTCCCCGTGTTCTCGTAGGTTTCCTCCGGGTGCTCTGGTTTCCTACACAGTCCAAAGATATAGGTGAATTGGGTAAGCTAAATTGTCCATAATTGTCCTGATTAATAAGGGGTCTAAGCTGAAAAAGATAATGAATGAATGATACATTATTACTTACATTACCTGCAAGTAGATTTTTAAAAAAAAGCTTTTATTATTTGAAATACATATATGGCAATATTTAAAGTGCAACTTAGGTATAATTAAATTAACTCACTATGGATAGTTGTTTCCAAGTCTTCAACTTTTACAGATTAGATATACATAGTCTATTTTACCCAGCTTCCATGGAAAACAAGCTTTGGGAGATTGTAAAACTACAGATGGGTGATTGTTATAGGCTTGGTTTATATTTTAAACCCTTTTTAGCTACATAAATCCTTTGAAATCACTTTTATTTTGGGGCAAGACAAGTGCAGTTAGCAAGTAAAGCACAGAAAGGCATTATCGCTGGATTTTGGGAATGAGGTTGCATGTCAGATCATTACCATCAGTCACTATTAAAGAGACTGGAGATAAACCACCTAAAAACACACAACAGATTTATTGATGAGCCAATAATCAATAATTCCACAACAATGGACTGCAATTAGTGCCGCAATCCAAATCTTTTTACACATTGACACTTTAATATCCTTTTGCTAAATCAATGTGGCAATCTCTCCACAAAACTATATAATGTCAAAATGAAAGAGCTATACTGAAATGTTTCTGAAATGACTGGAACCTGATTAAGTCCAAAATAGACACAGTGAAGTGAGGTGACCCTCACCTATGCTCCACTGGGATTCAGTCAGTCTGTTCAATGAGATGAGGATATTCTTTGCTGAGGTCATCTTTAAAACTGTGCCTGTTTTATACGCTTTAAAAACACACACATTACTTTTCAGCTTTAAAGTACAGTCAAGGATGAACAGGCAATGACAGATCATCCTTTATGCACACACTTGCACCACATCAGCAGAACTGTTTTGCTGAATTTTCCATTCATGTCTGTGTCTTTTCAGAACCATTAATAATATAGAGATGCTGGACTTGCACAGCATTGACTATTTCAAACTTGTACTGTTTCTGTAATATTTTTACATTTATATATCGTAAATCTATTTTTTTTTTCTTTTTCTTTTTTATTTGCTGTCATGGACACCAATTATTTCTTAAGGTCTGAACAGATGTACTATTGTTTGGTAAATATTTGCCAATGAAATTTTGTAATTTCCACCTCAGGCTTATTGGAAATTCATGCATGAGCCTACATTTTTGTGAAACGTAAAATGCATTTCTCAGAGTACATTTCATTGCACGTTTCAGATGACAAATCCACTAGAGGGTGCTGTCTGCATTTTTGTAATATGTTTTGTTGTACATTTCGTGAACTATCAAGCAAACTGACCACACAAGAAAAATTGTAGAGAAAGATAGGTGAGGCAAGACAGACAGACAGACAGACAGACAGACAAACAGACAGACAGACAGACTGATAGATAGATTAGCATGTTATTAGTATGAATTAGCATGTTATTAACATTATTCTAGCATGAATTAGAATGTTGTTATCTTGATTCTAGTACAAATTAGCATGTTATTAGTATGATTCTATCATGGATTAGCAAGTTATTACCATGATTCTAATACAAATTAGCATGTTATTAGCATAATTTAGCATGTTGTTAGCATGATTCCAGCATAAATTACCATGTTATTAACATGATTCTAGCATGAATTAGCATGTTGTTAGCTTGATTCTAGTACAAATTAGCATGTTATTAGCATGATTCAAGCATGGATTAGCATGTTGTTAGAATGATTCTAGCATGAATTAGCATGTTGTTAAGCATGATTTAGCATGTTGTTAGCATGATTCCTGTATGAATGCAGATATATAATTGCTGTTATATGGTTGCTAAGTTAGTCTGTTTTGTTGCTATGCAGTTGATTGACAGCTTAGACTGATGATGTATCAAAGCTTCTTGCCAGTGTGAGCAATTTAAATCAACCCCCATGTCTCTATAACACTGCAGCATGAAGATATCAATCTGGGTCTTTATAATGGCAGTCTATGGGGCAGTTGCTAGGGTGCAGTATCTGGTAGTTAGGGTGTGGCTAGAAAGTTAAATAATAATAATAATAATAATAATAATAATAATAATAATAATAATAATAATAATAATAATAATAACAACAACAACAAGTTTAAATAGGAGTTCAATAGGTTGGCTTTTATCATAAGTTATTTTGTTAGATAAGCTCCAGATTTGGCTTCAGTACTGACTAATATAATGTATATGCACAAATATAATATTGTATAGCTTCCTATTAAAAATATGAATTTAAAAGATAGATTTGTGAGGGGTGTACTTATATATGCTGAGCACTGTTTAAATCTGTGATTTTTAGGTTTCTTAAAATTGACTGACATTCAAAATTAATACTGACAAAAAAAATTTACATAGAAAGAAAGAAAATATTTTGCATGTTCTCCCCGTGTTTGCGTGGGTTTCCTCCGGGTGCTCCGGTTTCCCCCACAAGTCCAAAGGCATTGACTATGTCATTGCTGACTACAGGTGAATTGGGTAAGCTAAATTGTCCGTAGTATATGAGTCTGAATGGGTGTGTATGGATGTTTCCCAGTGATTGGTTGCAGCTGGAAGGGCAACCGCTGCGTAAAACATATGCTGGATAAGTTGGCGGTTCATTTCGCTGTGGCGACCTCAGATTAATAAAGGGACTAAGCCGAAAAGAAAATGAATGAATGAAAGAAAATACTATTAAAATAACAATAGACAGTATTGGTACAACTTAATTGATGCAAAATATTGTAGAATATGCTTGCTTAAAAGTAAACAATCCAAGAACAAAAAGGCAATTTTAAATCTAGTACTAGTCAAGCATATCATTTCATATTTATGATACCCCAACTTTCCAAAGGTGTATTACACTGTAAAAAAATATCCATAGGTTCGGTATTTCGTGATTCATGTTTTTGTTTTTGTTTTTTTGTTTATTTGACTTCAGTGCAATTTATTTTAAACTTTAAATGAACCATAAAACATTACTAGACTTAAATTAAACAAGATTTAAACATTTTACATTTGTTTTTGTGTGATCAGACATTTTACATCATTTTTCTGTGGCGATTTTCCTAACGTACATCCCAATCTTCAGTCACATATGATGGATGTGTTGCATTGACACTCTGCTGCCATGTCAAAACAGCTTAAAAGTCACTTTCTGCCAACTACAGACAGCCTTGTATTGTACTCGACCTCTACATGTCACCTCTGTGCTGCTACTGTTCATTAGTTTACAAAGCTGACTCTTATCAAAGAGGACAAATCGGTCAATCGGCAACAAAGACATAAAGAAAAATTGACATCCAGAAATAAAGACGATATAAAAAGAAACCTCGGCTTTATTATGTTGTTCGTCTTGTCAAAAAATATCCCACACTTAGGACCCTGTACAATAAAGGTGAGATTAAAACTAGTCCACCGTCTCCTTGGCCACCCATAAAAGTATACACTATATGTGCTATGAGCTTTTGGCAGCAACAGTGGCTGCAGTGGGAGTTTATATATGAGAGTTTATATGGACTTTGTGCATACATACATTCTCAAAAGAGGTTTTGAGGCAACATAATGGTTTTAATTTTGCATGTTTGTGCTTCAGCAAGTGCAAAAGCTTTAATACGGGATGTTTATATGGAGGTGCCAGCTGGATTCACCACAGAAGCTGATGATTGTGTCCCCTATTCCTTTTAGTTTTCTCTCTCTCTCATTTATTACTTCATTTATAACCCCTCTACTGCTAATTTGTTTAGACCCATGGGCTCTCCATGAATACATTTGGACATTATCAAAAAAGTGTGGGTAACTCTGCAAGAGGCAGCTTCACAAATTTGATCAAGTGTCTATGATTAGATGAGGAAGGTCTTAATAAATGGCCCTTTGGCTCATGAAGTGCTGCCATAAAGCTTAATTGTGACCATGAGTGTCTCTGTGAGGGATGGTCTATGTGACGTGTGAAGGGGCTTTTTCACCTGCTGTGAACTCCTGCTGCGTTTACCTGAACTGATCTTCAACTGACCTAGAGGAGAGAATGTAGGGGACTATTTTGACAGTCAAAAATCCTTATTCAGTTAGTTTTAAAGTAATCCCCATGATTTAAAATTAAGGATCTTTTGTGCTTAAAAAAATTTACAAATTAAAATAACAACTAGCAAAATAACAGAAACACACACAGAAACATACATTGGATTTTTGTGTTTTATGGGGACTCCCATACTGTACAGACTGTATAATTGGTCTCTTTATCTCAAAACTCCTAAACCCAACCCTCATAAGAAACATTCTGTATTTTTACACATTCAAATTACTTTATGACTGTTTGGTCCCCTATGGTGGCCAGAAAATGTCTCCACAAGGTCAACTTACTGGTAGACTCAACTTTTAGATTTATACAACTGTGTTGTCAAAACGAAGGCCGGTTTGAATTTTTCTGATCCTACTCATCAATTTTATTGTTTTTTCCAGGTTCTTACATCAGGTTGTCGATTTACAGTAGATCTGCAAGAAAGAAAACCTATAGTAATTATTTTATTCCTACTGTGATTAACATTTTAAATAAGGCCAATCATTGTTGTCAGCATCTTGTCTGATAATTATTATTATTATTATTTTAAAGGTATGATGTTAAGCTTGGTCTTGGGTTGTTGTGTGTGTGTTTCTCCCTATTGTGTATATGTAACCCTTACCTGACAAATTTCTATCACTATGGTTGATAGATTTATTTTATTTAATTACTATATTTCTACGGGAATCACACAGTGTGTAATATAAATTTCAATTAAGTGTTGTAATTTGGAGCACTTGCCTTGCCTTGCATGTTTTATAGCCTGGAAGAGTCCCATTGAGACGTCTTCCATTAAGACCTGGTCAATATAGCAGCACATGAAGCTATGCACAAAACAGGCTACTAAACCAAATAATCATAGAAAACAATTAATAAAGGAAAGATCAAAGTATGTACAAGACTATTAAAACATTTTCAAATATGCTGGGATGGCAGTGACTCAAATTTAACTACAGTTTGCAGATCATTCTGAGCCAATGGGGCAGAAAAGGAGAAACCACATTTCCCAAATTCGTAACTTGTAACAGAACAAATTACAGATCTAGTACAGTAACTATAACTGAGATTAACTCATGCCGGAGCAACAAGAAGTGCAGGGGGTCTCATTTGTAGTGTGTGTAATCAGTGTGTGCACAGGTGACTGAGATTAGAATGCAGGTGAAGGTAATTGGGGTTGCAGGGAATCTAAAGAGAGCGTGGCTGGCGATGGGTCCCTGACACCTCTAGTTTCCTTCTAGACTCATAAGGAAAACAGCTTTTTATTCAATAAATGAACCCCACTGTTGGTTTAAACTTCTTCAGCAGATTATCAAAGTTCTAAATAAAAGCAAATTTTATCTAGCCATGCCTATAAATATCTATATGACTCAACTTTTTCAATAGTCATCCCATTTATTGTTCAAATGACTAAATCCATTGGTACTATATTACGCAACATAATAGTGCGAAAGAGTTAAACAGTAAAAGAGAAAGACATTTTTGGGTGGAATATCGATGGTTTTCAGTCATTACAAATTAAGATATACCTCTTCAAAAAACATATCCAGATTATTACATCCTATGTAATAACATTTTTATTAATTTCTGTTTCATTTTGCCGCCTGTCTTAACAGTAAACAATCCACATACACAGAGCCAATTTGAATCTATTACCAGTCAATCATCCTAAAGCCTGTTTTCTTTATGTAATAATTTTATTTTCCTGATATGATAAAATAAAATAATTGACTGCAAGGTCAGCTTGGATTGGATTATTCATTCATTCATTCATTTTCTTTTCAGCTTAGTCCCTTTATTAATCTGGGGTCGCCACAGCGAAATGAACCGCCAACTTATCCAGCATATGCAACTTATCCAGTTTTACGCAGCGGATGCCCTTCCAGCCGCAACCCATCTCTCGGAAACATCCATACACACACTCATTCACACACACACAATACGGCCAATTTAGCTTACCCAATTCACCTATACCGCATGTCTTTGGACTTGTGCGGGAAACCGGAGCACCCGGAGGAAACCCACGCCAACACGGGGACAACACACAAACTCCACACAGAAATGCCAACTGACCCAGCCGAGGCTTGAACCAGCAACCTTCTTGCTGTGAGGCGATTGTGCTACCCACTGCACCACCGAGTCACCTGGATTGGATTATTTCTTTAGTAAATAAACATTAGAACATTATCATCATGGCAGCTACTAAATATGCTCAATTAGAGTAAAAATATGTTCTGTAGACTTGGTAATGAGCTGTAAATTATCCATTGTAATAATGTTTGGATGATGCATGCAAACGAAAACATCTTTAACTCTTTATTACCGCAATAATGGCCCTATCTATAATGGATCGCATCAAAGCAAAAATAAATAAATAAATAAACAATACATATTATTCATTTAATTACTGTTCTGCATAATTATATTGGCAATCACAGACTATAGATATTCTTAACAACCATCATATCACCACTAATGTCTCTCAGAGCTCAAATCACACCACATTTGTAGTTTATTTACCTGGTGTTTATTGCACAGTGCACAGGGGAAATGCTGAGGCAGCACTGGGTGCTCATTTCACACAATATACAGGGTTACTGAAACAGCCTGAACCCCATTTTTCCAACCTAAAACATGTCCGATTTGATTTATGTGGCAGCTTTTACACAGCTTACTCTCAGAGTAACCTCGCACATGGACTAATCTTGTGAGTGTTTGTGTATGTGTGTACTGTGGACCTTTTCAGATTATATTGCTTATCCAGATTGGGAATTATGGAATAATTTTATTACAGAGTAATATTATTTATCATCTCATGCATATTTTGGATAATCTCAGAGGCTAAATGCACAATGACAAAACAAACAAGCAAGCAAAAATAAATAAATAAACAAATAAATAAGGCTAAAATTGCAGTTCACTGAAGCTGAATAAAACAGATTAAATTGTATTATGTATGGAAATTACTAAAGAAATTCATACAGGTTTAAAAAAATGAACAAATGATGACAAATATTTTTTGTCAAACAATAAAGAGAGAGAGAGAGAATTTTAAGTACAACTGTTAAATATATAAGACATAAATAAATAATTTTAGATGGAAAAAAGTAAAGGAAAAATTATAATAAAACTGTATGAACACTAGTTGTGTTCCAATTCAGGGGACAAGACCTTCGAAGTCCAGAGAATCATTAAATTGGACAGCCTGATCTATGAAAGATTGCTCTTGTTGCCAAGCAACAGTGACAGCTGTCATTGACGAGTGGTAGTAATGTTTGAAAGTCATATTAAACTGCACTCTTAAAAAAAAAAGTTCTTTACTGGCATTGATGGTTCCATGAAGATTTTTAAACATTTATTAAACATTTAACAATCATGGTCCTTTTAAAATAATCAGTGAAAACAATAATGGTTGCAAAAGACCTCCTGAAAGCAAAATAAGAAAGCAAAACAAAGTTTGCAATCTGTTAAATATGATCACCTTTCTCTATTTAAAGCTTGAACAATATATAAAACAAATTGCATCTAATCACTTTAACTTTACTATAATAAATATTTTAATATTTTTAATATTGTTTGTAATTTCTTAAATTTTTTACATTTGTATTGTAGATAGCTGAAACATTAAACTTTTAACATTTTAAACATTCAAAGATTGTAGCTCATGATTTTCTTTAAACAACATCAATTAATCTTTAAATAGAGTGCAATAAATTCTGGAGGTAAAGTTCATCCATAGTCTCCATAAGGACTTTTTTTAAAACAATAACATAAACCTTTAAAGGTCCCATGAAACTAAAATAAAGTTTGTTTAGATGTTAGTATCAGTATTGTTAGTTTTTAGGATATCTATAAGCTAGTGTGCTCCAAAACAGAGTTTAGAAGATATAAAGGGCCTCACGGTGGCGCAGTGGATAGCACGTTCGCCTCACAGCAAGAAGGTCGCTGGTTCGAGCCTCGGCTGGGTCAGTTGGCGTTTCTGTGTGGAGTTTGCATGTTCTCCTCGTGTTGGCGTGGGTTTCCTCCGGGTGCTCCGGTTTCCCCCACAAGTTCAAAGACATGCGGTACAGGTGAATTGGGTAAGCTAAATTGTCCGTAGTGTATGAGTGTGAATGAGTGTGTATGGATGTTTCCCAGAGATGGGTTGCAGCTGGAAGGGCATCCGCTGCGTAAAACATATGCTGGATAAGTTGGCGGTTCATTCCGCTGTGGCGACCCCAGATTAATGAAGGGACTAAGCCGAAATGAAAATGAATGAATGAATGAAGATATAAAACTGACATAAACATGTAAGGCTTGTAGTTTGTCACATATTTTTTTACATCATATTTCATTTTCTCATCAAATCGTGACCAATCAAATGCTCTCTAGTATCTGACGTGCACCGCCCTCTTCAAGACGCATCCCATTTGATGCGCTTGAGCTCAACCACTCTTCACTGGCAGAGTGGTGGTAAAGCAAAACCCCATTGGCTGTTTCATTTAAAAATAAGAGGGGCTACACTATGTCCCACCCTCTCTTTGTGTTTTGGTTGAGATTACGTCAAACATTGCACTTCACAAGACCTTTAAGACAGACTTATTGTGAATTCTAAAGTTGTTCATCAATTGTACTGTATATGCCATTGCTAAACCTCAACTCAAGTTTAAAACACCATGTTTAAGTGCACTTAAAACTACATTACTAATGATGTTGTACAGAAAATCCCACCAATCAAAGAGTAGCAGTAAGAAATGCACAATAAATGGTTTTAACTCCCCTCCTCTACGAATGCTTATATTTTTGTATATTATATTGGAATTCCAGCATTTCAGAATCAATTCGTTCTATTAGAAGATAACCTAATTGGTGGGCTTTTTGCAGACCTTTTTACATTCACAAACACTTCCACACTGCATAAAAGGTCATATTAAAAAGCATAATAAAAGCCCCTTAAATGTGCTGCTCAATTTCGTTGAGCATTTAGTTGACAAATTTGTCATGTTTTATTTCCAATTTGTGGAAGAGCAGTTGTGAGCCTGTTCAGGCTGGTTAAAACACTGTAGGGGCTCTCACAATATATAACAACAGCATGATTTTATGAGTCTCATAATGTTTTTCTTCTAATGCTGAAGGGGAGAAGAACCCATAAAAGCACACAAACCATCCTCAGGGCATATACTGTCCACTGAGCTGATATTGAACCTCCATTCCCACTGCCAGCCTGTGTTGATGCTGCCACATAAAGCATTGCATTTCAAACAATTCTCCTTTATTTATTTATTTTGTGTGTGTCTGATGGGGAGGACCACTACGGCAGTACATTATGCATCTTTCATTATGCTGCTTCACAATCACAGGGTTAGGCTTGGGGTTAAAACTGTGGAAATGAAGACAGATCTTCACAACATGGACTCCAGCAATGAGAGTGCATATGAAAAAGGCTTTTTTCTATTTTAGTGTATCAACATAACACTGTGGAGCACACAAAGGGGGAAATGAATGGTTTCTAGCTGTGTGGCAGCACGAGGAGATGTCTCGGACTGATACTGTGGTTTTAATTACCTGCCGTATGAAGCGACTGCAGTGAGCTGGAGCTGAGAATGTCTTTACCGTGGGATATGTACAGTGGCCTAGAGAGCTCAAAGCACTGCATGAAATGCACTACAGGCAGTTACAAAAAACACCAGCAAATTAAGAAAACATCTTTATTGGTTTGACAGTACACATGTTGCAAATCCATACAACGCAAACACAAATAGAAAAAAACGTGCTGCAAATGTACACGACACATGCAAATTGAGAAATGCATATTATGGGGATGAACTGATAAAGTGACATGCCCGGCAGGGATTTGCTTATTGTGCGGTGACTAATTGTCACCGAAGTTGATTTGTTTTGTTTATTTTATCACCCTGATTATACTTTTGTTTTGTCTTTTGCATATTATCAGCCAAAATAAACTGACTATTAACTGTGAAACTATGATATAAGATAGCTAAACTAATTATTTCAATTAATAACTTACTAAATAGGCTGCACGGTGGGGCAGTGAGTAGCACGATCGCCTCACAGCAAGAAGGTCGCTGGTTCAAGCCTCAACTGTGTCAGTTGGCATTTCTGTGTGGAGTTTGTGTGTTCTCCCCGTGTTTGCGTGGGTTTCCTCCGGGTGCTCCGATTTCCCCCACAAGTCCAAAGACATGCGGTACAGGTGAATTGGGTAAGCTAAATTGTCCGTAGTGTATGTGTGTGAATGAGTGTGTGTGGATGTTTCCCAGTGATGGGTTGCAGCTGGAAGGGCATCCGCTGCGTAAAACATATGCTGGATAAGTTGGCGGTTCATTCCGCTGTGGCGACCCCAGATTAATAAAGGGACTAAGCCGAAAAGAAAATGAATGAATGAATGAACTTACTAAATAAATGAATTCACTAATTAATTAATTAAATTTCTATGTTAATGCAAATAAATGTGCAATTCTTCATTAATTTTTAAAATGAGGTCAAAAATAAATTGCAGGTAAGAATAATATTTAAAAGATTATTCAGGCCCTTTTAGAAGGCTAATGATGGAAAACACAACATAATACAAATGCAACATGCTAACTTAAAAAAAACTTGTTTTTTTGTGTTGTGAGGATTTGGAGTGTGTTTTCTATTTGTGTTTGCATTGTTGTGAGGATTTGCAACATGCATACTGTCAAACCGATGAAGATATTTTTTTAATTTGCTGGTGCTTTTTCTATTTGCATGTGTTTTCTTAAGTTGCAGTGCATTAAGTGTTGACCTCTTGTCTACCGTAGATATGAGAGTGTGTGCTTCAGCTTCACTTTTAAATCAATTAACCATGAGCTTTTGTGTGTTTGGATGCTCAATCATTCACTTTTCTTCAGCTTATTTCCTGTTTTATCAGGGGCACTACAGTGGAATGAACCACCAATTTCTCTGGCATATGTTATACACAGCCTGTCCTGATGAAACACACACACACTGCCATTCACACACTACAGCCAATTTAGTTTATCAAATGTACCTATACCACATGTCTTTGGACTGTGGGGTAAACTAAAGCACCCGGAGGAAACTATGGGTGATTTAGTGATAAGCCTTGATTCCTCTCTGTAATCTCGAGTACTATTTGATATCACCATGTCATGTAAATGCAAACACAATCTCTCTCTCATGCACTCTCCCTTTCTGTCTGTATATGACTGATTCAATGTGGGTACCAAGAGATCTAAAACTGACAAACAATTTTTTAAATATTGTGCTGCAAAAAGTTACTAGTTTTAGTTTTAACTTGTCTATCATGTAAGAAATGACTACTTAAAAAGCAGGATAATCAACGGCTTGTCATGCGTTCAAGGATTTTTACATGCACTTTGTGTCGGGCAGTTCTTTGCCTCTGTGTCGAGCATCTAAAATCCTTTAACGTACAACAATCCATTGATTATCTCCTACTCATGCAACAGTTCTTTCTGGTTCTCAAATCTGATTGGCTGATAGTCATGCAATATTCTAATAGTGTCAGCACTGTCACACCCTCTTCTCTCAATCAAAAAAGTAATTCCTCGCTACACAGTTATGCTATCAGAATGTTGTATAAAAGCACTGCAATATGGCTGTACATCAGCACCGCTGTTTTTTTACAGCACATATTACAGCATTGCTCATATACAGATACAGTATATCACAGTTCTAAAATTGTGATATTCCTCATATATTTAGATTGAAATATATTTTGAGTGCACAATGTACTATAAAGCAATGTTTTACATTCATTAAAAATATATATAAATACATCACTAAGGGGAAAAAAAGATAAAAGTTGGAATTGCAAGCACTCAAGTATTGACAATTGTGACTAACGGGTCCATCATGAAAGCTAAGAAGAAAACAAACATAAAGATGATGAGTGGAACTAATATATGGGTCCTACAGATCGATCTGCTGTAAACTAACTTCATCCTGATTCTAAGCACAGTCTGAAGCTTTACGCTCTCAATTCTTTCACAGCCATTAGCATGCAGTCTAGAACTGCAGTGAGCAGAAAAGGTTCAAAAGTCTTAAAAGGTTTATGTGTCACAAAGGTTTATACAGCAGCAGATTTAAATATAATTACTCACAATAAACCACCACAGATATGAATAAGAAGATGAGGAGACGCTCAACTTAGTATCACAAGCAAGAATTCAGTCAGTTGTGAAGATGTGTGACAGCAAACGTGATTTTATGCAATATTTTCACCAGATGAAAGTTTAGCAGATGTGTGAATGCTGTTTGTTTATACATTATCATAAAGCACTGTTCAGAGGAGAATTACAGGATATTAGAGGATTATGATTGCATGACCGAAATAAAATTTCCACGCTGACACACATTTGAGGAAATGTCAAATAGTTGTGTTTTTCGAAGGAAAGATTAGATAAAATTGGGATTTGCACAGATGGATTTGCTCGGATTCAAACACTGACCTGTATTTCACCTCGGCGTGAAAAAAAGGAATAAAATATGATTAAAATGTCATGACTGTTTTAAGCCACCACCACATGTGAGCTCAAAATACAACATTTTCAGTCACAGGCTATATGCTGAGAAGGGTGGCAGGGATAATGGTATAATGATTAAAGTGATTAATGACAATCCAGCTTATGAACTTATGATCCACTTTAGAACAAAACATCTTTACAATGTTTTTGCGGAATATTGCATTACCCTTGTATCTACTGTACACATCAAGAGCCACATAATATGCATTTTTGAGTAGTTTTCTCATAAATGTTGCATTTTAAACATTTCTTTGTACATCTGCTCATAACTTGATGGCCAGTTTTCCAGATGAAAAAACATTTAACTCTGTTTTGATTATTCATCCATTTGTGTTTGGCAATCCACAACGACACCAGTAGTTTATTCCTTCATTTTCCTTCGGCTTAGTGCCTTATTTATCAGGGGTTGCCGCAGCAGAATGAACCACCTACCAGTAGTTTAATGACATTTAGTATCATGTTCTGTATAAATACATCATTTTGGTCTGTTTAAAATGTTTAAATGTGTAAACTATATAAAATAATAATAATAAATTTCTGTTTGTTGAGAAAAGGTTAATAAGGTTGTATAGCTCTATTATTGGTGCAGGTTGCACAACATCAAACACAGCAATGGAAAAATGGAGGAGAAATTAATATTGCTCCATCACCACAAACAAAAATCATGACGGTAAAAATGCACACAATTCCATGTAAGCTGTAAAATTACAATAATTGTACATAAATAAATTATTTATTGAATTATGGAATGTTACCACAAACTCTCAAAAACAAACCTGTGTGACTGTGTGTGTGTGTGTGTGTGTGTGTGTGTGTGTGTGTGTGTGTGTGTGCATTTAAGTATGTATAAATGGACATATATTATTTAGTTTGTCCTCTTGAGGTAGATCAACAAGATTTAGCACCCCAATTCCATGGCCATTTGCTGAAAGAAAAAAGAAACAATTGTATAAGAGTGCAAGGGTACAAATCCAGCAAGCAGTTATGGATTTACAGTAACTGTCACCCCTGACAGTGATCTATGATAACAGTGCGATCTGTAATACTTTTAAAAATTACAGAGATCAACCTACTTTACTGCATTCTTTTACAATAGCTACTAACACAGGCCATTGCTGTTTTTATAGTTTCATATACGGATCGTAAATTTGCCATCCAGCCGCTGTGGTATTCACAACTCTACACTCACAATAATCCAGACTCATATGATCCTCCACATCCACGGCTGTGATGATTTAGTGGCTCGTGGTGTTCACAGAGAAAGCCAAAGGTCTTTTGTCTCTTTAAGTGTTGAACATCATCAGTCATGACACTGAACTGATAGGAGAGACAGAAGAAAGATAACTGTGCTGTCCTGTTATGATGTCTGCAAATGGAGTGTGAAGGCTTCTTTTGGCTGCATCATTTCATGGCAGGAAACGTCTCTGTGATAAGAAACTTGATGCTCTCCAAAGCATTTCTGTCACATGCATCAAAACACAGTGGTAACTTCAACTATGAGTCACAATGTTTCTTCCATGCCCTTCAAAATGTGACTAATAATCACTAATATTTTTCTTGGTTTGACCATATAGATTCAAATTAAATGCATGATGATGCTTGCTTATCAAAATATTTGGTATTTATTATTTTGATTTTCCCAGCAGTCATTTTCCTCAAATTAAGTAAAGGTGTTGTTTCCATTAGCTATGCTAAATGTTGACTAATACCACATACGCCATTCAGCAGGGTAGCCTAGGCACACATAGATAATAGTCTTGATACTTGCTCTGCTCCAATAATCAATGCAGCAGCAGGGTAGCAGATCTATAAGATAAATATAAATATTGCAGCTTATAAATATTGCCAATATACATATCTCTCAGAGTTCTCATGACAGAACTTTTTGCTCAAATAAAAAAGAAAAACGTCACAATACTGTTTTCATGACTTTTAAAAAGAAATAGAAGAGAGAACAATATCAATTGTACTGTCAAGCCAACAGAGTTATCTAGGTTTTGTTTTTTGTAAATTGTTGCAAAGATTAAAAAAATTTAGCTTTATAAATGTATATATGTACATATAAATCTTTTAAGGATTTAAGATGCTGATGAGTATTAAACCGTGTCATCACAATCTTGTGAAATGAGTTTATGTGCATTTACTGAAACAATGTCTGAATAGATATTCAGATATTCTTTTGGTTAACTTTATTTACTTAGAACAGTCTAATGTAACATTTTAGTCTGTCTAAAAGTAGGATTAAACAACTAAATGAAAACAAAAACATCATTAACTGCAGTTTCTAAACTCATTTGACTTTTGGATGGACTAGAAAAGTAAAAAAAAAATTGTATTTTTGTTTTGTTTTGTTTTTGAACATTATCCAAAAGTATTTTATTTATTTTTTTGGTTTGAGGTTTGCAGGTAAAGTTCATGCATTCATTCACATTCAAAACCAACACCATGCATTAAAAGGGTAAACAGAGTAAATTTTGGTTTCATAATAATAAAATAACAATGTATTTTATGAATCAATTACATGTCTCCATGAAATGAACACAACGCAGCTGCACAGATTCAGATTTAATACCCCACATCACTGAGTGTTAAATAATGCACCAACAACTGACTCAATAATACACGTCTGCATAAGTGCTTTCTCTTTTGCCCGAGGTAATATGAAAAATCTTTTTCCTCAAAAAACCCACCCACCCAGCAGAGATTTACTCTCCTTATTACTTCTGTAGAGCATTTAATTTCCTGGGCATTTAAGGCTGTTATTGCAACAAGCATACACAACGTCACAGTTGGCAATAACTCTGGGCAATGCAGCATGACAAAGACACACAGCGGCATCACCTCGTGTGTGTGTGTGTGTGTGTGTGTGTGTGTGTGTGGTCCTATTATTCACCAACCAGGTAAAAAAATTATCAATTTAAAGTGAATACTAAAGTGTTTTGATACTACAGTAAAGTGTATATGTATTTTAGTATTCTACATACTTTCAATAATTATACAGTGTACTGGAGAATTAACTGTAGTGAAGTAATAAACTGTAATGAAATCTGTAGTATTTTTAACGTTATCTCACTGCAATTCCTAACTTTTTGATTTAGTGGCTAATTCATATGAAATTGTATAATCTCATTTGTACAATTTAGTACGTCTTTGCTTATCCCCCAATGACGGTTGGGCTTAAGGGTGGGGTTTGGTGCCACGCCTCCTTTTAAAACTCTTACATTTTCGTATGACTGAATTAGCCACTAAACTGACACTAAATAAAAAATAGTTACATTTCCTCGTGACATCACCCTGGTATTTTACTACAGTAAATGGTGGTGTATTGTATACACCCTATAGTTGAAGAAAACTTAGTGTATTGGTAATTTGTTTATATTACTATAGTTGTTGTATTACCATAGCAACTGTAGAATTATCACAAACAATTAATTCAATTAGTTATGGTTCAAAAACACTAGAGTGACCAAATGTCCCCACAAGTATAGCAATAGCAGTATTTTTGACCTTGTGACATTTTGTTGGTCCACATGATGAAAATATTATGCTATAAAAGCAAGTTGAAAATGTAAAATTGAAGAATGTTTTCTGTGAAACTTTGGTCCCAATGTGTGTGTGTGTGTGTGTGTGTGTGTGTGTGTGTGTGTGTGTGTGTTTGCGTGCCTGTGTGTGTGTATGTGCACATGAATTAAACCAGATGCTTATTCTGGCTAAATACACTGGCTACCATCCATCACTTCATTGATTGGTGTTGAGAAACACCTATGCTTTGGTAAAAAATGGGGCAAATGAAGTGTGTGCCGTGGACAGGATTGATTTCAATCAAAGGTCCTCACAACAGTGCTGTAATGAATATGGCATGAGCCTCTAAGGAAATTCTGTGCACTGGTTTGTTTTCTCTGGGGAGCAGGTTGATGATCTCTTTACTGGGCTAATCATAGTCAGAGTAGGTTTTCTATATGTAGAAAGGTACTATCAAAATGCTGAAAATCAAATGTATTGGTTTGTCCTTGTATTGGTGCATGTTAGCAGATGAATAATAAGCAAGACGGGTTTTTGAGATACATATGCAGCGCACAGGGACATCCAAGTTTATGAACAGCATTTTAAATTTAGCACACATTTTAAAGATTAGTGGTCATTTAACGTGGTTGAACTGTAGCGACACACAAAACAAATTTTATTTTTTAGTATGTCTGGGTTTGTATACAGTTAAAGTCAAAATTATTAGCCCTCCTGTTCAATTTTAATTCTTTTAAAAATATTTCCCAAGTGCTGTTTAATGTAGAGAAGATTTTACCAACAAATTTATAAACATAATCATTTTAATCATTTCATTTCTTTTGTCTTTGCCATAATGACTTACTTTGCAACATACTAGTATTCAGCTTTAAATGCAATAACTAGGCAAGTTCAGTTAATTAGGCAAATCACTGTACAACAATGATTAAAAATTGTTTTAAATTAAATTAAAAAACTGCTTTTATTCCAGTCAAACTAAAAGAAATACAACTTTCTTCAAGAGAAAAAAAAGATAGATTATAGAAAATGATGAAAATATCCTTGCTCCATTAAACATCACTTAATTTAATGTACATTATTTTGTTATTATAATTGATTTCAAGCTGAATTGTCAGCACCATTTTGCCAATCTTCAGTGTTGATCGTTCAGAAGAAATAATATCATTTGAAAACAATTTAATATTTTTTTAAGATTCTTTGATGAACAGAAACAGCAATCTTTTGTCTGTACTTTCGCTTTGATCTATTTGATGCATATTTGTTGAATGAAGATAATTGCTAACAAGCAATTTCAAAGTGTGTAATACATATGAAAATAGTCCCTTTATTAATCTGGGGTCGCCACAGCAGAATGAACCTGGCAACTTATCCAGCATATGTTTTACGCAGCGGATGCCCTTCCAGCTGCAACCCATCACTGGGAAACATCCATACACACCCATTCACACTCATACACTACGGACAATTTAGCTTACCCAATTCACCTATAGCGCATGTCTTTGGACTTGTGGGGGAAACCGGAACACTCGGAGTAAACCCACGAACATGGGGAGAACATGCAAACTCCACACAGAAATGCCAACTGACCTAGCCGAGGCTCGAACCAGCGACCTTCTTGCTGTAAGGCGATTGTGCTACCCACTGCGGCACTGTGACGCCCTAAAATAAAAATAATACTGAAAATACTAAATTAAACAAAAACATAATAATTAAAAAAGTGAAGTCGAAAGGATAGAAAACAAAAATGTAAAGTGTACTATTAATTTTCTGCAAGACGCCACTGTTAAACTAGAGTAAAATATTCAACATTAAAAAAGGCCAGAGCAATGATCAAGATCTCATAACGCAATTTTCACACATGAACAAAAATGAGCAGCTGTTAATTAACATACTTTAAAGTGTGCAAATGAAACATAAAAATAATGCAATCTAACTAATCAAGCATCAGTTGAACAAGCATCCACAGAGTCATCACAAAGCCTCATAAAAACATGTTTATGAGAGATCATTTGCACAATGAGCTGCAATTTAGTTTAGTACAATACATTAGTTTTACAGTGTCAGCCTGATTACGCTGGTTTGTCAGAGATAATGAGATCAGATCTAAACCTTTTAACAGACCAATAAATATTCAATCTAACCATGCTGTCTGTGTCTAAATAAAATCTATTGGCATGTAAAACATAAAGGGCTCAATTTCCCCCATTTTCACCCTCCCCCAGTTCGAAATGTCCTCAAACGGGAGGAAGGATATACTCTACTTCCCTGAGCTCCACACCCTGCATGTGCTCCGCTCACGGGGAAAGAAGAGGAGAGAATTAAATAGTGGCTTAAAGACTCCCGGGGGGATTAACCTGTGGGTGGGATCCTTCACAACAGGCCGTTTGCTGGATCTGTGGAAGTGAACACATTCCTTCATCATCTAAATGCGCTGAAAGTTTGGGCTAAATTAACTTTTTTTGACACTATTTTAAAATCATTAATGAGGCCTATGGTGGCAGAGAGAGCATTGCAACACATGCATATAGAAAAACATGAAGAAACTGAGAAGAAATAATCAATTTGACAACACAGATGCATGAAAATTCATTCATTCATTCATTTTCTTTTTGGCTTAGTCCCTTTATTAATCTGGGGTCACCACAGCAAAATGAACCGCCAACTTATCCAGCATATGTTTTACGCAGCGGATGCCCTTCCAGCTGCAACCCATCACTGGGAAGCATCCATACACACTCATTCACACTCATACACTATGGACAATTTAGCTTACCCAATTCACCTATACCGCATGTCTTTGGACTTGTGGGGGAAACCGGAGCACCCGGAGGAAACCCACGCCAACACGGGGAGAACATGCAAACTCCACACAGAAACGCCAACTGATCCAACCGGGGCTCGAATCAGTGACCTTTTTGCTGTCAAGCGATTGTGCTACCCACTGCGCCACCGTGCTCCCTGCATGAAAATCGTCACAACACAAATGCAAATGCAGAAACACACTGCAAATAGTGCAGACCACAACAGAAATGTGTTGGTAACCCCAAAAAGTGACTAAAAAACCCGGCTACTTCCTGTTTATAATCAGTGGTGTTGCCAGAGATGGTATATTCCTTGTTGTTTGCATATTTGTAGTTCTGAGAGTAACTCTTGCTAACATGGCATTAAAATAACGTTTCATTTAATGTCAATTGCACAATTTGTCAAATTATTGGAGCTCAAAATATACAAACAAAAAGGAAATGATCAGGACATTAAAATGAACAAAGAACTCACCCCTCTAAATAGCAGCTGGTTCGTCACTTTTTGGGGTCTCCCAACACATGTCCGTTGTCATCAGCGGGATTTGCCATGGGCTTCTGTATTTGTATGTGTTGCGAGAATTAGCGTGCACATGTGTTGTCAAATTAATGAAGATGTGTTCTTAGTTTGTTATTGTTTTTCTTTTTGCATGTGTTTTCTTAATTTGCAGTGCATTTGACCTTTCTTGGCCACCGTATTATAGGCTAATGTAGTGTACATGTTTTCATTTATCTAGCAAACTAAAAAACTATATATATATTTTCGAGCAAACTAACAAGATGTGCACAATGAATGACTTTCCTGAGGTAAACTTTGCACTGTAGCTATTAGTAAAGATGAAGGAATAACTGTGTTCACTCACACACTTCTGCTTTTTGCATTCAGGTACTGAAAATAACAAACCGTAGATGATGTCATTTAATTTTCTTCTCAGTAATTCCAGAGTGGCTCATCCTAAACATCTTCAGGCTTGTGTAGGTAAAGCATAAGA
This sequence comes from Danio choprae, assembly GCA_903798125.1. NCBI lineage: Eukaryota > Metazoa > Chordata > Actinopteri > Cypriniformes > Danionidae > Danio > Danio choprae. The sequence continues at coordinate 801,547 of CAIGQW010014353.1, read as the reverse complement.
GGAAGTAAATTGAGGGAGACAGGAAACAGGAAGCAGAGGCAGAAATAAATGAGCTGAAATAGCGAAGCATGCAATTTCCCTCACTCAGTGCAAAACTCTACAGAAGAATGACAACAGCTCTGAAAAGAAAAGTCCTCTGGACAACTTTCATTGTACTGGGGTCCTAGAGAGCTACATTTCAAGTAGATAAAAGCCATAATGTGAGATATATAAAGTTTTCACCCAAAATAAAAGCTTATTATTATTCTTATTATTACTGCTTTGTAGTGAAATAGTATGTATAATTTTGTATATTATATAAAAAACAAATTATATGAAAATAATAACAATATTATTACTATATATTATGCCATTGAACAAACCTGGTGCTTTTTATCTTAAAGTAAAACTCGCAACACAGTAGATGTATTTTTATTTAGCAATCTATAATGTAGTAATATAATAATAATTGTTGTTGTTATTGTTGTTAATTTCTTATACAGGATATATAAATAATATTTTTGCCCAATCTGTTCTAAATTGTGCAGCGCTACTACTTTATGTGTTAGATAAATAATTTAATAATCCATGCTTTCAATTAATAAATAAATAACTATATAATAATATATAAATATATAACAATAATATACATTATTATAAATATAAATAATATTTTTAAATACTTTTTTCTTTTATAAGTTATTAATAATATAAATATATTATAATTATGCCAAATTAAAAACATTACACACAACTTGTTTGTCTGATTAATAATTATTATTTAGTTAAGTTATGCACTTTTGTCAGTGGTTGATGATGCAGGTTCAGATTGAAAAGGCTTTATTCGGCTGTATTTATTTATTCTTTGATCATTTGTATGGGAGCAGGCCTCAGCAAATGTCTCCTGTTCCTCTGTTACTGCTGTGTTTCCTCTCCTTTACCAGCCTGAGTGTTGCTGTGTCCCCTTCTTACAGTGTCTTGATGGGACAACCCAGTGGGACAAACACGAGGCAAGGTCACAGTCCACCCTCCACCCCTCCAGCAGGAAGTGCCAAAGGGCCTGGCCATCAGAGACAGGAAGAACGAAGTGCAAACCAGCATCCATAACCCACCTCTCCAAGCGGGAACAACACACAAAACTCACCCTTACCCGCATGCCAGAAACAGACCTTTAACATAGACTTTCACATACAGGGAAACATCTTACATCTTACAGGTCTACTTAATAGTTTAAAAACATTGTTATATTCTGAATGTGTTCATTACTCTTTTACATTCAAACTGATCTACTATGAAATTTATTTTTTTATTGTTGTTGTTGTTGACTGTTGTTGTTGTTGTTGTCGTCGTTGTTGTTGTTGTTGTTGTTGTTGTTGTTGTCGCTGTTGTTGTCATTGTTGTTGTTGTTGTTGGGGTTTTTTGATCCTCAAGTGTGATGATCCTCTCACAAATAACCACATATACTTTATTCACAAAAACTAGTGATGTCCTGAGAGAGACTAGTGATCTCCGTGAGAGACTAGTGATGTCCTGAGAGAGACTAGGGATGTCCTGAGAGAGACTAGTGATGTCCGTGAGAGACTAGTGATGTCCGTGAGAAACTAGTGATGTCCGTGAGAGACTAGTGATGTCCTGAGAGAGATTAGGGATGTCCTGAGAGAGACTAGTGATGTCCGTGAGAGACTAGTGATGTCCGTGAGAGACTAGTGATGTCCTGAGAGAGACTAGTGATGTCCTGAGAGAGACTAGTGATGTCCTGAGAGAGACTAGTGATGTCCTGAGAGAGACTAGTGATGTCTGTGAGAGACTAGTGATGTCCTGGGAGAGACTAGTGCTGTCCTGAGAGAGACTAGTGATGTCCTGAGAGAGACTAGTGATGTCCGTGAGAGACTAGTGATGTCCTGAGAGAGACTAGTGATGTCCGTGAGAGACTAGTGATGTCCTGAGAGAGACTAGTGATGTCCATGAGAGACTAGTGATGTCCTTAGAGAAACTAGTGATGTCCTAAGAGAGACTAGTGATGTATTGAAAGAGACTAGCGATGTCCGTGACAGACTAGTGATGTCTGTGAGAGACTCATTTCTGTTAGAGGCTAGTGATGTCTGTATGAGACTATGTTTGTGAGAGACTAGTGAAAGACTGCTGATGTTCTGAAAGACTAGTGATGTCTGTAAGAGACTAGTTTTTTTTTTTTTTTAAACAAAACTACTAAAACTCCTTTGACTTTATTTTAACAACAAAGATTATATTATTTCTACAATAATAAAAAATGGCTTAATAAACCACCTGGCAACATATCACATCTTTAAGGGAACTTATTATGGTCTTTTTTACAAGATGAAAACTAAGTCTCTGATATCCCTAGAGTGTGTACGTTAAGTTCCAGTTCACAATAACCCACAAATAATGTTTTACAACTCTCCATTTAAGGCTTTGATCCAAATTGTGCTATTTTGGTGACTGTTGCTTTAAATTCAAATGAGATGCAGGGCAGGGCTAAAAACATCTACGCACCAATTTCAACATCAAGATTCAATACAGGACTAACATTATTTCTGTGATAAACTGAAAATGTCAAAAGGAGTGTCTCAGAAGAAAGCAGTCTACAGTACACTCTCATAAATAAAGGTACAAAACCTGTCACTGGGGTGGTACCTTTTCAAAAAGTACACTTTTGTACCTTACAGGGCCACAAATGTACCTTAAAGGTGCATATTAATACTTAAAAAGTACAAATATGTACCTCATAGCACCCTAAAGGTACTGAAGTTTACCCTAAGATTACTCAATTTTATTTTAAAGGTATCAATGTGCACAGGTAAGGTACAAAAGTGTTGAAAAGGTAAAACTGCAGTGACAGGTTTTGTGCCTTTATTTGTGAGAGTGTACAGTATGGAGATTATCTTCAGCGGGTCAAAACTCTAATAGCGAATGGCTGCTTCTCACTTAGGGCTGTTTATGCTAATGAGGGAGAGATCGTCACTAATGGGCAGGGTTTTCTCCCACAGATGACATGCACAAAGGGAGAATGCCAATCAATTTGTTTCTGTGCTGTTTTTATAAAGTGTGATTATAGAAAAATTGAATAATGACTTTTTCACCATAAGAGGTTGGCTACACTGTTAAATGTTTCATTGTAAATTTACAGAATAATACTGGCAGCTGGGTTGCCAGCCACGTACTACGTTTTTACAGCAACACTTCTGTAAATTCTGTACACTGTAAATTTTGTCCTGTAAATTAACATTAAAATACTGGCAGTTGCAGTTGCCAGTAACGTGCTGTCATTTTAAAGTCTGTTGCTGTAAAAATAGATGCACTGAGTTAAAACTCAAGCAAACTCATTTCATTCACAGAATAGACTACCTCAATTTGGCCAACTGCTGTTTAAGTTTATGAAGAAATATTTCTAATGTGTTATATGCTTAACTCAAGTATATTAATAATGAGAACTTATTTTTGTTTTTTCCAAAACATTCAGTTCAACCCAAATCTCTTGTAGCTCATATGCATGTAGAGCTAGAATTAACAAAGATTCTCACTGCATCAGCAACTACACAGCTACTGTCTTTAACTAAAGAAACATGCAGAATAACATCAGTGTTTATGTTCATCTTTGACTCAAATAACACTCAAACAATCTACTCTCCTCCACAAGGGTGACACACAAAAGGTACAGAAGAAATTTAATCAGGTTTTACAAAAAAAACTTTTTTTTTTTCTTGATTTTACAAAAGAACACTGGCAGCTGGGTCGCCAGCCAAATACTGTGTTTTTACAGTCTACTCCTGTAGTTTACATTAACAGTATATTACTGTTAAAATACATTTTTACACTGTGTTTTTATATCTCATATATCTCATTTATAACTCTTTCAACCCCAAAGCAAAGTCCTCCGTTTTAAATGAACGCTTCCATGTGTCCACACTACTGAGTGCTCAAGAAACAGGGAAGCACAGCTGAAGTAAATAAGGACTAAATGATAATTGAGGATTGGTGATTAACAAATCCTGTTTACAAAAAGAAATACTGAAGGAAAGAAAAAACAAGAACAGAAAATAAACAAAAACTACAACTGACTTCAGTCAAAGCTTTGTAATGAAATCAACTGAAGTACAATAAATGATTAAATCACTAAAACAATCAGCAGAGAGTTAAAGCACTTCACAAACAGCATCGCCAGCTAGACTCATTACTAGCCTGTTTAATTTTGTCCCACATTCACAAAAGTTCTTCTTGAGATAAAACTTTACATTAAAAGTCCCCTTCATGGAGAAAAGTGTTTGCTTTATTAGTTTTATTAACTTCTTAATGTTAATTTATTTGGGCTGCTGTAACTTTCAATAACTTTGTTTGAAAAGTTCATCTGTTACAGCAACAAGCAAAGCAAAATCTAAAAACACAAACAAAAATAAAACAATACAATATCTGGTAATGCTGATTTTGCTTTAAGTGAGGCAGAACCTTTCCTGAAATTATATCATTCACTGATGTTAATAGTATTAAATGTAATGTAATAACATACTTGTATGTGCCACAGAATTATAGAGGTTTACAATAAAAAATAAATAAATAAAATAAATTCTATGGTTTAAGCTATGCTCACAGAGACATCAATAATCAGCGTATGAACCTCAACAATGGTGACAATCAACAAAATGAACAAAACTCACGAATGTCAAAATTAGGATACTAAAAGTGACAAAATCAACATAAACAACAGCAGAATCAGAAGCAAATAAAGAAAACTGCAGCATCAATAAGATATGTAATTTGTTCATGCTGCAATGCATGCTGGGATTGTAGTACTCTGCCACACCCAGCATGCATTGCAGCAAGAAATATTTTAATTGTTACCATTGTTGAGGTTCAAGGTTGGATTCATGAGGTCTGAGTGTATCTTCATTGTTAACTAAACTAAAGTCTAAACTGTTATATTACCCACTGAGTTGAACATGAACTGGTTACATTACACATTTCTGCTTGTCATAATGTATGAAACATTGGGAAATAGCAAAATATTTCATATAATCAATCATATGACTAGGCTTTAAGTAAACCTAGCCCAACAAGAGCAAGACTGAATTATATACATTATAACAAAAGTGATTTATAAACTGAGTTACAGCACCCAGAGAAAAACTGACGTCAAGGAGCCCAACTAAAGCAGTCACTGACCTCCATTATGGAAACTAAATAACACTTAAAACTCAATAATTCTCAATAAGAACTGTAGTGAAGTCAAAGTGGTCAATAATAAGTGAATGTGCTGATGCTGTTTGTGGAGTTGTTTAATGATCCTCTGCTGAGACGGAAGATGTTTTGTTTTAACTGATTTTATTTAATGCTGTAACTGAAGTCTCCGTTCGTGTTTCTTGTTTCTCTTTCCTTCAGTGATTGTGATCATTAACAGCAGCTGTTCGTCAGTGTCTGAATTCATTCATTTGTGTTCATTAACTGTGTCAAGTGAACTATATTAGTGAACTAGTGTACATAATAGTGAACATGGGTATGTGATTTCAAACACAGACTCTGAGTGTCGACAGTTTACTACTTTCTCAACAAGATTACCCAGAATGCACTGTTTTTACAGAATATTACTGTTTTAGTGGAAAAAAAATGAATTTTACAGTAGAATGTCGCTGTTTTTTTACAGCAAAGTTTTACAGTGCATATTCACACACAACTGTGTTAAAACCCCACATGAGAGTGATTTTTGTATAATGGGTCCCCTTCAAATGAACATATTCTGTTTAAAAGCACTAAAATAATAGTGTGGTTCCATGCAGTCTTCTCAGAAAAATGAATTGGACAAAGCGAACAGAAAAGTGGCCCAGACACACAACTGATGGCTGCTAAATGATCCCACTCTCGGCAACATCTGCTTGAAGTAAACACATCCATCAAATATTAAATAACCTAATATGAACAGTCCCCACAACAGGGGATGATTCCCGTTTTAATATGAGGTGTCAGTAGAGGGGAGAAAATTTATCGAGAGGACAGCCGTTTATGCAAACACTCTTGGCAGGCCTTTGTATGTGATATTTTTAGCACGTGATTCAATATACCCTTAGATCACACACACATCCATACATTTACACACAAACACTCACACACCGATACTGTACATGGTGTAATGATGTTGTGAGTGTTGCAGATAAATCACCGACGCTTTAATCAAACCACAAAGGTATAAGAGAATAATCAATCATTCAGTGTTCTCTCTCTCTCTCTCTCTCTCTCTCTCTCTCTCTCTATCTTAAGCAGCATCCCTGCAGTGTCCATGGGTAATAAATGTGTCAGATCGTTTCAAAAATGTTATTATTATTGTTCTTTGTATTTGCAGGTGGTGCAATTTGCTTTAAGAGTTTGGTGTACATTAAAAAATGTTTAACTTTCAATACATAAAGAATGAATCAAAACATCCCTGCATGTCAAATGATCAAGGTTTAGCATCTAAATTTCAAAGACCTAATTCACAACATCCAAAATGATTATTCCAAAACAATAAGACTATAAATATACACATCAACTGTGCTATTTTCACAAAATGAAGTCATTTTCACACCGACCATTAGCTTCTACATAAACACTTTGCAATACAGAACACATTAAGGTTAGTTAATGTATTTACCAACATGATCAAAAAATGAACAATGCTTGTACAGCATTTATTAATTATAGTTCAACATTTACTAGTGCA
>CAIGQW010014353.1:768439-787998 GCA_903798125.1 Danio choprae | reverse complement strand
CTCCTTGCCTCGGTCAGACTCCTTGCCTCGGTCAGACTCTCTGCCTCTACTGCGATCCCTCTCTTTGCTGTGTTCTCTCTCCCTTTCTCTGCTGTGGCCCCGCTCCCTATCTCTTTCCCTGCTCCGGTCTCTTTCACGATCCCTTTCTTTGCCTCGGTCATACTCATGTTCCCTGTTCCAGGTCCATGATCGTCCACCATGACCACCTTCTCCTCTGTCTCGGTCTCTTCTCCTGTCCTCAGACAAGTCACGCTGCCTCTCTTCTGACAATCTTGAGGGGGCGTCTCTGTCACGTGGACCACCCTCAAATCTACTTGGGCGGGTGTGTGTATCTGAACCATCTCTGCTGGAACAGCTTCGTCTTCTCATTTCAGGGGAGTGCCGTCTCCAGGGGTCATCACGGTGGGTGTCGGGGCTGTGTCCACCTATACGAGCCAGTATTGGTATAGGACCTTCAGGGGGTGTTGGTAGCAGAGGTCCACGAATAGGTCTAATATCTCTAATGTCTCTGACATCTCTGACATCTTTTAGATCTCTGACATCTCGAACTTCTCTTGCCTCTCGAACTTCTCTTGGGTCCCGGATGTCTCTTTGGTCCCGGATGTCTCGAACGTCTCTTGGGTCCCGGACGTCTCGAGCATCTCTTGCGTCCCGGACGTCTCGAATTTCTCTTGCGTCCCGGACGTCTCGAATGTCTCTTGCGTCTCGAACGTCTCTTGCGTCTCGAACGTCTCTTGCGTCTCGAACGTCTCTTGCGTCTCGAACGTCTCTTGCGTCTCGGACATCTCGAACGTCTCGGACATCTCGAACGTCTCGAACATCACCTAGGATATCATCTTTGTAGATTAATCGTATTGGCAGGCCAACAGCTTCCTTATCATAATGTCCTGGTGGTGGACCTCTTGGCCCACCAAACTGCGGCACTGACAGTCCCCGGTGCCTTTCAAAGTCTTGAGATGAAGTTCCTCGTGGTTCTTCAAAAGATCCCCTGTGTTGAGGTGAACCACGAAATTGGTTTGGAGGTTGAAATCGCTGCCCTGACATTTCACCTGTAGGACCAGGGGGTCCTCTTCGCCCATCAAAGTGGTTTGGTGGAGGACCTCTAAAAGAAGGAACTGGGGGTATCTGAGGCTTCTCTGTTCCTTGACGATAAGAGTTTCCACTATCTTCAAACTGATCAGCAGACCCTCTTGTTATACTAGATGGAGGGCAATGATCCACAATGTTATGAAGTGGAGGCAGACCTCTTGTAGCTGAGAAGTGGGATGGTGGTGGTGCGCTGTTATCAAAACGATTTGGAGGGGGACCAGGGAATGGTGGAGGTGGGCCTCTGGGTGCAGAAAAGTTAAATGGGGGTGGAGGACCATTAAACCTTTGTCCATCAAAGTTAGGAAGGGGTGGCCCCGGTGGTGGAGGCCCTGGAGGTGGACCTCGAGGGGGCACTGAATTTATAGAATTATCAAATATCTGAGTAGGTGGACCTCTCTGACCTATTGGTTGGAATGGAGGTGGTCCTCTTGGTGTAAAGTTTGGAGGTGGTGGAACTCTAGGAGCAGCATCAAACTGAGAACTGCTACCCCATTGATTCTGGAATAGTGGATAAGATGATGGTGGTGGATACTGAGAATGATCATTATCTCCAAGGGGAGGAGGTGGAACTTGCATTGGGGGAATCTGCATTGGTAGTGGTCTTGACATTGGAGGAGGGAGATGCATAGGTGGAGGAACAGTCATTGGTGGAGGGCCTTGTATGAGTGGTGGACCAAGAATAGGAGGAGGTCCAATAGGTGGAGGGAAAGACATTGGAGGTGGAATGTTAGCAGGGTTTGTTGTTGGTATGTGCTGTATATGAGAACTAAGTGATTCCATATAAGATGAGTTGTCTTGGATAACATCTTGTGGCATTCTTGAGTGTGCAGATGTAGATGAAGTACTGATTGTTGAAATATTATAATATGTGGTTGCAGTGGTCTCAATAGGGTGCCCAATTGATGTAACTTCATCAGTTTGAGAAACAGACAGTCCAGTAGACAAAGCTTGGTCAACTTTTAAAATACTGGCAGAGTTAGGCCAAACCTCCTCAAAACTTTTCACCTCAGATTCAATGGGATTATCCTTAGTTTTGTGTTTCTCTTCAGGTTCTTTGTCCATGTAACTTTCAACTAACTCTGGATCAATTTTTTCCCCTAGTAACGGAATAGAAACTTCTGTGTTCTCTGTATCAAAAAAAAGCGTCTCTTCACTCTTGCTTTCTTCCTTACTCTCCCCTCCCTCTTCAGACATGGATACTTCAGGGTCAACAATGGCAGGCTGCACTGAATCCACGGTGGTAGTGACTTGCATTAGGGACATATCTGAAGTTTCTGAAGGTTCCTCTACTGATGTCTCCTCAGTAGGATCCAGTTGAAGAGTTTGTGTGTCAGCAGCTGTGGCTGTGCATGCCTGTGTTTCTGATAATTCTGTATCTTGTTGTGTGGATGATTTGTCTGTAGTAATAGGAGATTCCTCCTCCATTTCCGTGGAATCAGACGTGTGTTTTCTACTTGTAGCTGCCTGTCTAGGGTCTCTACTCTGTCTTGGGTCTCTTCTTTGGTTAATTACTGGAGTAGCTGAACCCTTTGTCACCAACTCTTCAACCTTTTTGCCAAGTTGAAGCAATTGACTGTTAGCCAACAGAGATGTAATAGGCTGGGAAATTAATGTCTCTGGTATTTGCTGATGAACTGGTTCTTCAAATTTCTGATCCACAATTAGTTTATCTTCTAGCACTTTTTGATGCTCAGTTAATTTATTTGAACCTGGATCAGTCCCAACCTCATCAAACAGAGAGTCATCCTCAGGGTCATAAGCGACATCATCTACCACAGAGGAGACCTCTGCTTGCTGAACAGCAGATGCTTTTGTTGTGTCATGGGTGTTTTCTGTATCATAGCCAATTGCCGGATCATATTCTTCTTCAGGATCATATGGTCTATCATCCTGTACTACCTCTTTCCCCTTAGTTATTGCAAACTGCTGAACAATTGGATCTAGCATAGACACAGAAGGCACGGTGACATCTACAACACTCTGATCAGAAGGTGATAACGAAACATCAGAGTCTTGCTTCTTTTTACCAAAAAGTGTTTTCAGGATAGTCTGAAGTGGTGAGGAGGAAACTGTAGATGCTGCAATAGAGGATGGAGAATTACTGCCTGTGCTAGTGCTGACACCAGTTGCTTTCACAGAGGAGAGTATGGACAACACAGAAGAGACAGAACTTGTAGAATCTGCGACACTAAGGGGTGGAGGGGAGCCTGGCGGAGTTGTGCTTATGGCATCCAGACTAGACCGATGAACTTTGTCCTGTTTTATTTCAGATTTACTAACAGTAGTTGGTTTTGGAAGGCCCGTCTCTTCATCTCTTAAAGTTTTAGAACGTTTTTCTTCATTCTCTAAAGGGGCTCCAGAACGTTTCTTGTCTTTCTGGCAAATCAACAACCCCAAAAGCAGATTTGGACGAGCTGGTTCCAGCCCTGAAAAAAAAAGCATTATTTTACAAATGATCGTTTACAGCTCAGAATCATTAAAGCCTTCTAAGATAACAGCAATGATGTTGTCCAGCATACAACTTACAGCTAGTCCCACAGCATTTTTAGCTGTAATTAGTTAAATTTATAGGTAGCCAGTTTATTATTAAACCTATTCATACAGTAAAATATAAACCTGGGAAAAAATAAGACTGACACATAAGTATCTAAAAGAAAATTTGGATTAATTGACATAATTAGAAAAACTTTATAACAAAATATATGACAATTTGCTGAAAATTCTGGAAAAAAACCTTTGAAAATGTTGAAACAAGCTTTCCATTCAAAGAATAAACATATAAAATACAGACAGGCTTTAATAAAGCTTTTTTTCATAAAGAGATTATCAAAAAATTATTGTGTATGCTTACCTGGACCATCAAATGGCAGAAGCTTTGAAGGGAGTGGATCTTTTGAACTTAGAGGGATGAGGTAAAGGTCTTTAATACGCTTGTTGCCGTTTGCCACTACTCCGAATCGCTTACGGCTACTGAAATAAGAAAACAGAGACACATATGCCACCTCCTCCTCTTCAGTCGCTGGATGGAAACGAATAAGACTGAGTTCCTGAAAAAAAGTAACACTCAGCATAAAAAACAAAACAAAAACAACAGCAATCAACATATGATTAAAGTACAAGTTAGAGTAAATTTTTTCATACTTTCGACAGTGATGTCTTCAACTTTCCCACATAATCCCACACAGTGTGTGGTAATATTCTACCTCCAATGTGAATGGTGTCGGGCAAGTCCTGCAAATAAAATTAAATAAACAGTTGTTAAAATTAACCAACTCAACATGAACGCCACAATGTAATATAAAGACCCTTAAATAAAACAGACCTCTTTAATATGCTCAAATGATCCAGAAACCAAGTAGGCTTTTGTGACAAACTTGGCCACAGAGTGCATGTTTATGAATCCTTTCCACATCATTTCTTGTCCAGACAAAAACAAAGCGGTTTCACCTTCAGGAGGGGGCTCACTGATGAAAATACAACAGAATTACAAATATTACTAAATTAGCAGCAAGCTAGAGAGATATTTAGGTATTAAAAATATATTTAAATATTCAATATCTAATATGTATTTGAAAAAGCAGATTTTTTAAATTGAGTGCTGCACCTGGTTGGTTTTGGCACCACAGGTCTGGCTAAAGATGCTGGGGCAGGAGGGGGCATTGGCAAAGGAACCTTTGCTTCCACAACTGCAGGTTCAACAGAGGTGGGAACATTTGCTGGCATAGCAGGAACAACATCAGGAACTATTTGTGGCACAGATGACCGGTGACCAGCAGTACGAGGATCCCTTCGAGTTATTGTAACAGAAGAGACTGCTAGTACAGCAGCAGCCAGTGGGGCCTGAACTACGGGAAAAACACTGCTCAGATCTTCCATCACAGTCGTCGAATCAGGCAAAGATGTCTCATGACCAGAATGAGAGGAAACTTGAGGAAAATCAGCAGGGGGTTTGGATGGTCGTGGGTCTGGTTTAGACTTAAAAGACAGCTCTGGCTTTTTAGGTGCAGACATTTTGGTTTTCTTAGATGGCGGTTCATCATCTGCAGACTTCTGGCCTGAAAAATTCATTTGAATTATTAGCCATTACAAATATATAGATATAAATTCAACCAACAGTACTTTCCAGATAGTAAGTGACTTCTTTGTAGTGAAATAATCCCACCTGTACAGATCTTGCAGTTCAGGTCGAAGAGATGAGCCCGGTGCTCTGCTGTGGTGTCTTTCAGCATACTACTGAAGATATCTGGCATTGAGTTACCTTTACCTTTCCCAGTAGAAACTGGTGCAGAAGTAGGTCGTGTGTCCTCTTGGGAGTCCTGTTTAAAATACAAAATAAATGAAAATAATATATTTTTTTAAAAATTGTACATATACACAAATATAAAAGAGTCTGTGAAAATTTAAATCACTTGCTATTCTCACTTATCAACATTTTGTGAAGAAAAAAATTATGAGTAACATGGCAGATATGAAAACAGCAAGTTGCTTTGGAAAAATGAAATGAAGGAGACGTTCTGAGAGGTGTGTAGAAGAACATACGGATCAGGAAAGCAAGAAAGCTAGCACTTACAGCAGCAGAAGCCAAGTGAGGAGATTGGGAAGTGGCAGGCATACATACATCTCCGTCAGACATTGTAGGAGCTTCCTCCATGTCTATATCTAGGGGAGCAACCTCCTGTCTTGATCCACTTTTAAGCTGTCCTGACTGGGATCTCCCACTTTTATCGAGACTTTTCTGTATACATACACAATTTATGTAAACAGCACAGCAATCATTTAAATTTACACCAACAAACTCAAAACTCATTATACCTCAGAGCTCTCAGATTTTCTCCAGTCTGACAGCTCCTTGGAAAGAAGTTCTTCTGGACTCAGTCTCACCAGCCTGAAAGGACTGATTTCTCCCCCAACTACACGATAGAACAGGCCCTGTCACAGAGACAAGTAAAAGAACAGAACTCTCAGGATTGCTAAATTTTCATCAAGCTACAAAATGGACTATGCACAATTAAATAGACAATAATTGTCTCTTCCACATAAAAAAGTGACTAACCTTGTTTTTGGGATCCTTCAGATTGAACATAAGGGACCTGTACTTGTTTTTGTACTTGTTATCAGTGTTCATGCAAAGGTTAAACATCTCCTTCTCGATGCCGACGGCCAACTTTCCCACTTCACTCTCAGACATTGAGAGATCATCACTGTCACTCACTCTGTGGCACAACAACAAATTGAATATTAAAAATGCCTGCCAAAACAATAGGTGCCAATTTATGGCAAAAAAAAAGTTATGAATCATTTCATACCAAAATATGCAAAAAATATATATTTTTGTTAATTTGAATTTACTTCAATTTTAATAAGTATTTTTGATGAAGTTAGATATTGACACACTATTTTGGTCCAATGAGCAAAAAATCTCTCACCTTTTATACAGGATGTCGGTCAGTGAGCGTCTGATGTTGGATCTCATCTGGTTGTTGGGTGGAGCCGGCGGGGGAGCAGCAAGAGGGGTAGGTTTAGGTGGTGGGTGTTGGGTAGATGAGAGGGATGAAGATGGGGTTCTAGAGGTGGGAGAGGGACCAGGCTCTGCAGATTCCTTTTGCCCTGCCTGTGGCTGTTTTTTGGGGATAGTAAAGGTGCTTTTGGTCACACGAAGAGCTCCAGAGGCATGGTGGCGAGATCCAGGTCCCGAAGCAGATAAAAGTGGAATTGGGGGAGGTGGAGGTACCGGTTTCTTTGCTTTGGCCTGCGGTATCGGCTGTTTTCTTAACTCTCTGCCACTGCTCAAAGGTGTCACACTTGTTTTGCCTTTGGGAACAGAAGAGGCGGCAACAGGTGTCTTTGTCCCTTTAGAGCCAGGAGACTTTTTACCACCTTTGGGAGTAACATTTGGGGTGGGAGCTTTCTTGTCAGGGGATGCGGTCTCCTTTTCTGGTTTGGCTTCTTCATGGACCTCCTTTTCTTTGTCTTTTTGGGCAGCTGCTGGAAAACAAAAATAAACTAATTCATGAACACAGAAATGATTAGATTACAAAACACAAAGTTTTAGAATTTGGAATTCATGCAACTTTATTTGGAAAATATAATAAAATACAAAAACTAGTGTAGTGCCTTGCCTTGATACTGTATTAGGTTTGTGAAGTTGCTAATATGAAGACCACAATAACCAGTGTAAAATGGGATTAAAGACAAAAAAATAAAAACAGGAAAATGTTGATTGTATAAGCTTTATTTTATTTTATTTTTTTAGTTTTTACAATAATCTTTTAGACAGTTTTAAAGGTTAAGGGCTGACTTCCAGAATATAGAAAACATGAACAATGATTACCAACTTGGTTCAACCTTTATTTTTACACAATTTAGAGCATATTATTCCACATACACAGTATTATAAAAATTTGTAAAAATAATAATAATAATAATAAAATCTCATGAAACTTTGTCATGTTACTTTTTTCCATATAAAATTATGATATGCACTTTCATCCCAATTAAATCACTTGGGTAAAAAAACAACTAAAATGTTGATCATCTGCGTGTAGCACGACAGATTTGGTATGTTATACAAAAATGTAAATCCTGACCCAATAATTCAATATTAAAAAGGCCTGTAGAAAATTGATAATTTTTTATTATAAAATAATTCAATATTTTAAGATCTGCATTCAGCCCTGTAAATGTATTGCAGAAATAAACCCTTAAGAACACACATTTTTAAGTGCTAGTACACAATGTGCCAGAAGCATCAAAGTAATGCCATTCATGTGTTATCTACAATCTCCTTCTTTTTTTTTTTTAATCAACAAACGGCAAACAACCCAAGATAGCCTCATACAGACTCAGCTCACATTAAAATTACTAAATGCCATTTCGAAAAAGCTTTTAGAACCAAAATAGGTGGCATTTATTTACATTTTCTGACTCATGACTTTCTGCATCATACAAAAACCCACATTAAGCTTAAGCTATTTTTTCTTCCTGTTTTTCATATTGTGCTTTCCAACAGTCAATTATTTCTGCTTCAAACTCATGCTCTGTAAATTCTGAACAAACAGCACTCAGCTTTCACCAGGTACAACTCAGCAAGTCCTTTGCTCAAATTTATATATGAAGTAAGCCTACCAGCATGTGTCTACATTTTGTGTACATGTATATAAATGAAGTCAGCTTGACATTTGTTTGTGCCGCAATTATGCGCCATGTGAATTCTGATGTTGTCTGTTGTGTTTATGGTGTCCTCAACGGTTCTTCTTTATGGTGCCTCTTTACATCAGCTCACTCTTTGGGATCTTGGACTTTTCTGAAACGCCACAACTCTCCTCACAGGTCAGCTCCAAGGATTGTAGTCTTCTTATGGCAAATCATGCCATGACATTTAGCAGATGGCTAACAAAGGCCAAAAACAGACAGAGGCCCTGACATCCTATGTTCTCATCCAACAACCAAGACTTTTCTCATAATTGAAGCACAGGGCCAGAAGAGTATTATCCGCAATTTCACTTTTTATTTTGAATGCCACTTTTCCACTGAGAATGCATAAATTCAGTGCGTGCATGTCAAAAGAATATCAGCAGTTAATTAAAAAGTTACATATTTTAATTATTATGAAACAGCACTGTGGTCAAATGTCCATGTTGGTTTAGAGACATTCTATTTTTAATCAGGAAGAAGGGCGGGAGAAAAAGACACCAAACCTACCTGATCTGGTGTGTGGTCAAGTACATCTTTTCGGTTGAAGTTATTGCCCCGACGACAGCAGGGATTGGAGATAAATGGCAATGGCATTCCATACATTGAGAGATTCAAAAATCACACGCAAAAATCCTTAAAAATGCTGTTCAGAAAGCATATCATGGCAAGGCACTACAGTTTGGATACAGATCCATAGGATCTACATTTTTAGGTCACTTATATAATGTAAGATCAAATATATTCCTAACTTCTAAAACCAAATATAGACCATACATCTGGCTTTTTTATGGTTTTGAGATTCAAATAGTTAGTTACAAACTTTTTTTTTATAAAAAACAAAACCTTACCTGTTCTGCAGCTCTGAATAACCTGGTACAGGTGTTTTTCAAATATTAGCATCTTGCAGTGTTACATAAAAACACTGACAAAATATTTTAGTATCTAGCACAGGGTGCCAAACTTAGAAAACTCTTAGAAATGTTTGCTGTGCTCACATTTCAGCACTAATATCACTTTACAAGTAATTTCAATCCAATTTACAACAGAAATTAAATGCTTTTTAGATGCGATTCCCTTAGGTTGCAACAATCTCAATCTGTTGTTCTTGACAGTTCAACACCCCATCATCATTGGTTGAGACAGGTCAATAAAATGTGGAAAACCCTCAGAAAGATACATACACGCTTTGTTTAACACAGATGCTGATATGGCTGTAGTCTTTTCAGGCGTTACTGCAATGTAATTATGGTCACTGGACCAAGACGACATGGCTGGTGGCGGCGGATGCTCCTCTGCATGCTTGTCTTCATCGTCGTCATCTTCCTCAGTCCCAGATGCTGATTCCTTCTCCTGACCTTGGTTAGAGGACCTCCTTTCAGGGCCAGAGCTTCTCTATGGAGATGAACAAAAAAAGCACTAAGCATTTACTTTTTTGTAGTAAATAGTCAATATAGCAGTTTATGACATCAAACATTTGCAACATTTACAGCAAATTGTTAACTCAGTGTTTTAAAATGTATAGAACTAAATTCAAATTACACACAAAAGACTGACAACACCCGTTTTCCTGATTTTAATTCACCTGAATTAGCAACTACTGGATTATCAACTTTAGCCACTACATAAAAATAATAATGCAAGTGTATCCTCATAAAACAGTCATTAATCAATCTATTTTCGATATCTACAGCAAAAAATATCCTGCAATTAAAGTCTGTAAAAACGTATATATTTTCAGGTGCAAGTAATACCTTCTGTGGTGATTTATTTGCAGTCTTTTTCTGTGCTTTGGATTTGCCCTTCTCTTTCTGCTTAGAGTCTTTTCCATCCGTGGTGATGGTCTTCATGGCAGCTGCGGCATGTCGGAGTATGCAGTCATTTCCACAGTACACAGAGTCAGGGAGGGCATCTCTCTCACAGCCAGGCCCGATGCACTTTGGGAGGGATGACCCCTCAGCTGCAGGCACCTGATGGAAACTCAGGGATGTCAAACCTCTGTGGCTACTAGATTGCAGCAACAGATCTACATCTATATGTACTGTATACCAACAATAGCATGAACAAAACTTGCACAGCATTTATAAATCAGTCCAATATTAACTAATTCATTATTAAAAAGAAAAGATATATGAGTGAACAAGAACTAACAATGAGCGACTATTTCAAATAAATACTGTAATAAATGCATTGTTCGATCAGGTTAGTAAATATATCAACTAATAGAACCTTATAAATGTTACTCAATATTCTAAACAAGCATGGGACAATACCTCGGTTTGGAAAAGTCAAGGTTTTAAAACCGCTACATTTTTCTGTTATACCATTCCTATGTTACATGTAATGTATTTTTAATGACTATTTTATTTAGTTTTTTAGGGCAACAGTATCTCCAGCAGAAAAGGACCCTTCACATCAAAAGCTACTGGTCAGCCCACGATTGAGAAAACATCTGAAGAGAAAAAAAAAACATAAATAAAATAAAAAGAAAACGCTTATGAACCAACATCCAAGCATGCTATAAAACTGAACAGCAGTGGCCTACATTATATCAAAGAAAAGAAAAACATCCAAAATACGCCTTTTAAAGTTAGAGCTATTTAAAGAAGATAGCAGAAGAAATTTATTTATTTTTATTATTTACCCTGACAAGTTTACAGCTCCAAAATATTTGAAATGTTTCTTAAAATAAAATATATTGTGTTCATGTTTTTTACCCAGACATTTAAAAAGAACATATTTTAGAGCAGTAATCATAATACTTATCCAAGGTTATCATATCGTCAGAATCTTATACTGGCCCATGCCTAATTCTGGAAAAAAGACGATTTCCATTTAAAAATAGTAGTTGTCATGTGACATCAAGTTGCATACAGCAATGCTCATTGAATACTTTCAAAATAACATTAACATGTAAATCTGTCCTGATCAAATGAGTTTAAGAAAACTAGCTAACAATTACTATTACTTCAAAGGTCATTCAATGCAATTGAAGCAACTTAAGTCATTGAATTGTTATATACTACTGATATAAGTACATTTTAGTGATTCTAGTAGTTATTTTGGGCATTTTACAAACTGAACTGTTCACAGAATGATGCAGAAATAAGAGTAGCATGCTAGTATGCAAATCCAAACAGTCACAGACTTTGAAATTCTTAAAAGTTTAAATGCTGTTTTTAAGATTTGTTTTACTAAGACGTGGCACAAAAATATTTTTTAAACATTTTTTACAAATTAATCTAATAACAAAAAAATTTTCTGTTTGATCTTGAAATGAGCAGATCTCATCAACAGATAGGGCACAAGACAGCAAATATTACGCCATCTGACCATTTAGAAAATAATTGACATTGTTTTAGCCCATTTACAGCCACCTGTTTTAGTATTAGTTTTAGTATTACAAAAGCAAAATCTCAAGGCTTCTCTTTACTTACCACACCTTAAAGGTAATAAACATCTTTTAGGAAGTGAATTTCACTTGGTTACAAAGTCCCTTTACATGATAACATCCAATAATGACATAAAACCCATTTCTATTAATATTATTATTAATATAGTGACATTTAAAAAGGTACAATTCTTGGTATTAACAAACTATTAATTATGAATTTTGCCTAAAACTCCTAGTTTGCTGTTTATCTGGTTTAGATTGGGTGGGATTAGGGATGTAGAATAAGAATGTAGAATATGTACCGCATTACAAGTAGCAAGTACACATAAACAGCCAATATTTTAAGATTAGGCAGGTAAGAATACATGCCATAGAATGTCTTTTTTTCAAGTTTGGTACTAGCACTGAAAAAGCTAAAAAGTAGAAAATAATTTTTTGGTTTTGAACACTACTAAACTTTGTAGTCAAAACTTATAATTACACTGCACAACCATTAAACTGAACATTGTAAACACACCAGACAGCTTTTAAAATTAGCTTATAAAAGCCATAAGATATATCAAATACTGACCTTAAACATTATATATCAAATCATTAGTTAAACTTGAATGCATCACAGACAATATCCTGTGGAAAAAAAGCTGTGAAACTTCATGCATTAAAAATCACAAAAATAAATAAATAAATCAAAAACCAACAGGAAAAATTATTTCAATACAATAAATGAATGTAAACAACAGCGCAGCATTCAGACTTGTTTTATACAGAGACATACCGGTTGGAAAATCTTTATTTTCTTTTTCCCACTAGGATTGGTAGCCTTCTCGATCCTGCCTTTGATGCCCAGGTCATCAGCTTTCTCTTCTGCGGCAGCTGCAGCAGTGCTAGATGGGGCAGTAAGACCAGTCTCTGTTTTACGAGGGCCAGCTACTGGCCGTTTGCCATTCTCTGCAGCTGCATTGGAGGAACCGGCCTTGGAAATCTGTCCTTTTTGCGTGTAGCAGTTCGGACAGACATAATCCTCTCCGTTTCTTTCCATCAGCCGGCCACGTGCCTCAGAGATGCCAACACAGTCACCATGAAACCACTCCTCACAGCGATCGCAGCAGATCATAAACCTATGGCACAAGGATTTAAACAATGACCATACACACTGAATAAGCATTACATCCACATGAAGAAAACTCTCTGCTGAAGCAAGCAAAAACCTGACAATCTCTGTATCAAACAAACAATACAAGTCTGTACTTATAGCAATTAAAATGATGCCCAAATTCCAGGGTTTGGTCCCTTAATATTGAACTTTTTTTCTAGTTAATTAATAAATAACCATTACCTAAGAATCTGGATTTTACTATGCATAAAAGTAATGTGACCAAATTCCTCATCGCTGATCTTTCATGTAATACAATCATAAGAGAAAATAGTTTAAAGGGTAGAATCATTCGAAATGCATGTTAACTAAAATGCACCATTCACATGTTCCTAAACTATCTACAGCATAAAAATACTGACGAACTAGCAAATAACAGATGTCATTATTACACTTGTTATACTTATTAATACTTTAATAAAATACAGACTGTGAAATTTACTTACAGCAGATAGTTTGGATAAATTGATCCAAAACACAATACAACAGCACATACATTTTGAAAAAATCCTGACAGAGCAACATAAAATGGTGCTTCTTTCTGGGCCACACTTACCAACACATGCATACAGCGTGCTATGCTCTCCAGTACTTATTGCGATTTTTATGCATCTACCTCATACCATATAAGGTATGTGTTATATAGTTGTCTAGTGTGCATGATACCAATGATTTTCACAAGACCTAGTTTTAGCATGCTAACCACTTTCTAACACATAATATATTGATTCTTCTTTGGCCTAAAGTCAATATAGCCATTAGGCTTTAAGAGAAACACATGATTTAGTTTACAATACTTCAGGCCATACATACTCACAGGGTGTGAGAACACTTGAGTTTTAGACCTCAGTGCCCTTTCATTACATATATTAGAACAAAGAATTCTAACGTATGTAATGAACGTAGATTGGAGTTTTACAATGTATTTTCAACTTGGAGTACGTAGTTACAAAGTACACCGAATAAATCTACAGATTTCACTTAAAACATTTTATCTTTTCTTGACTAATAAAAATACCATGTAATGTGCATACATACATTAAATGTAATTAGCCTACACAGCATTGTTTTGAAAGTTTGGTAAGTTTATCCACAAATTTTCATAAAGGCAGGGTTCTTTTTTTGGATTATATATTTTGATCCGGTCTTAAAAATGAGTGTGAATGCTAAGCAAACCAGAACTGGTTGGTTCACTTTGTTTTTTTGATCTTGACTAAATAGTTAAACGCATTATTAAACATTTTAATTTTAAAGTCATGCATTTTACAAATTCAAATTGAAGTAATAATATTGGCCATAAATACTGGCACACAATGAAACATACCTTTTGTTGTGTTTCTGCCTGCAGATGCAGTAAAGTGCATTAGGGTCATACCCATCACTGTCGGACTCACTGGATGACGACGACGACTCATCATCATCATCTTCCTCCTCTCTCTTCTCTTTGTGGAGCTTCACTCCTACTTTGGGTTTAGTGTCTCGTTTAGAGTCTTTACAAGAAGCTCTGGTAGGACGTCTATTTAAGGACTCATTTAAGGACTTGTCATCGTTCTTACTACCCTCCTCCAAAACCTCCTCTTCTTTTGTCACCACAACCATCGCTTGCTCCTCTTTTGCTTCCACATCCTTTCCATCTTCAGCACAGGCCACAGTCTCAACATGTTCTTGAGTGTCTTTAGTTACCTCTTCGCCAGCCTCCTCTTCATTTTCAGAGCTGCCATCATCGCTCACCGAGCCTCCACCTGCTTTGGGCTTCACTGCCCTCTTTGCCCTTCCTTTGCCCCTTTTCCTTTTCTCTGGTGAGGCTACTTTCTGTTCCTCTATTTTGGCCTCTGCATTTCCATCAAAGCTGGCCTCTGAAGCGGTTTCAGCATCGGTTGGAGTCTGAGATGGAGGATCCCCTCCCTCAATACGTGAAGGGCAACTTCTCCTACCTGTTCCTCTTCCTCTCTTCACTGTGACCAGAAACTCTTCCAGTTTGTCAGTGCGCTTTGCCTGCCGGCCACTGCGGCGGACAGGTGCTCCTTTGCTTTCTGGGGTCTCTGCTGCCATATCTCCAGGGACTTCTCTCTTAGCAATGGTGGTCCGACGAAAGCCCCAAGTCTTCTTAAAACCACATAAAGGCTTCGAGGATTTGTCAGGGTCCTCTACTTTGTCTTCACTAACATCACCTTGTACCTTCTGATCTTTGACTTCTTCTGAGAGTGGTGTTGGTTCTGTGTGTGAGATGTAGCATAATTACAGTTGACAGCAAATGTTTAATTATCAGAACCTAGCAGATATAAAATGTGGATCACGAAATTGTGACATGAATTCAAGATGATTAATCTAAATGCCAAAAGCAAACAAAATGTATATGGTGACACCACAATTCACACACAACCATTTACAATTTTCCAGTGCATGCTGAGAATGAATTAACTGACACCTAAATCACAGTGATTGTATCATGCTTCAGTAATTTCCCAATTTGAATCCCTGATTATAGTGAATCCCACAGCTCTCTTGTACAGGAGTGCATGTGGTGGAGTGGGCCGTGGGTACCTTGTGAGCTGGTATCCACAGGATCCTGGCTGGGCTCAGGCACAGGGGCTTGAACCAGCTCAGGGCTCACACTCTCCTCCATAGCAGAGAGACACTATTTTTCAAACAGAATATCTATAATTAAGAAAGAAGAAAAATTCATTGGAGAGCACAACTCCAAAATTACTACAAATTCTTATGTGTGCAGTCTTCTCAGCTGAAGTCATGTGGCTGTCTAGTAGAAGGTGCCAGTCTGTCTCCTTTCCTTCCGATGTGTAGGGATTTAGTAAGTTGTGACAAATAGATATATAAGATTTAGCATGCTACAAATGTGCTTCCATGTCTGATCTATTATTTTAAGATCTATCAAATCAACAGACACTGCAATAGTGTAAAGTGGTTCCCAACCTTTCATCATCGAAGAACGCTCTTCTTGCATACAAGAAAACCTCATCCAGAACAGAAATGTTCATACACTATTCTTCAGTTTAATATGCACACTGGGCTGCATTAAACCAAAAATAATTACACCCCCCGCCACACACAACTAAAACTACTGAAAAACTAAAACTAGGTCATCTTTGTAATTGTTGTAGTTCAATCAGTTTTTAAAAATTACTCTTAATACACCCAAAACTGATAAAAGTGAAACATCAACACCCTCAATGCATGAATTAACATTCCAAAACATAAATTACAAAACCTACTGATTCTCAAGGGACAGTAAACAAGTTTTAGTTTTTTGTGAACCGTGTAAAGGTTGTTTAAAATAGAAAAACGACTACATTTAAAAAACTGAAAGCATACACACAGACACAAATGTTTGTTTGGATAATAAAGACTTTCTTTTCAAAGAAATTAACACTTTTATTCACCAAAGACACATTAAATAAATATCTATTTTGCCATTAATTTAAATGGAAAAATTATACTCAATCAGAAAGCATTTTGTGATATTAATATTGCTGTTTTACTTTATTATAGATTAACTTTGTGAACATCAGACTAATATATATATATATATATATATATATATATATATATATATATATATATATATAGCCACACACATAAATAAAAGTACCACTGAACTTCTAATAAAAATACAGCAGAACAATTTCCAAAAAAAACAAAACTGAATCAGTAGGATACTAAATCTAGGGTTTCACAACACAAACACTTGTGTGTGACTTGTCATTTGCATTTCTCCTTGAAATATCCTTCTAAAAAAGGGACTTCAGAGAATAATCAATACTTGTACCAAATGAGCATTACCACTGGAAAAAATACTTTTTGCATTATAAACTCCATCAGCAAGAAATATTACAATGGGTATTATAGTGGTATATTAAAGAACCCAATACACTCAGAAAAATTCTTCATTCTTTGTATAGGGCTGCAAAATGTATGAAACTGGCACTGCAATATTACATTTTTTGGATATGTGAATACAATTTCTCAAGGTTTCTTAAGCCTATTGGGAAAGAACTAATACTTTTACGTTGATTGGGATGATTTTGTAGGGCACCTGCATAAAATATGATAAACATTACAAGCATAGATACAAACAAAGATACAAATTAAATAAACAGTGCTTTATAGAGTCTAACAGTATTTGGGTACAGAAATTGAATAAATCAGATAGTAACAAACACCGTATTGTCTTCACTGTATAAATAATTAAACAACAATTTCTTGTGCCCAAATGGATTACTTTTGCTTGAAATATTTCACAATAAGAGGCATTAAAAAACACATCCAAATTAAAATGGTTTACAATATTAGGGTTAGACTTTGCAACAACACCACAAATTATGTGTTCTGAACTATGGTTCCTGGTTAATTATAATCCCAACTCAACATTGCGGATCCTGCGATGTGCCTTGCAAATGCACACATTGCAATATTAATGCTGAGATTATATATTGATATTAAATCCGTTTTCAAGTAAAAAAAAAAAAAACAGCTAAATAAAGGTATTTCTCCCAAAAACTAAATAAATTTGAATTACTGAGGTGAGAATGATACTATCAGCAGGCTCTGCAATTTGGTACTCCACTCCACAGTAATTTGTCATATTTATATAGCACTTTATACAGTAGATTGCTTTAAAACAAGTAGCTTTACAGTATTAACAACAATGCATCCTTGTGGCTTTCATAAAGAAATTAATTTCACTTTAAAGCAGATTATTCATGTTTATACTTTTACTTGTCAATATCTGACCTTGGCCGTCTGAACAGGGAAGACTTCCATGTCACAGAAGGTGGAGCTCCAGAGCCACACCTACCTACTACCAGGACCATTCAAAAGTCTACAATGCATTTTGCTCTCCACAGTTCCTGGACTCAATGCACATGACCTTTTCACACACAATTTGACATCTTTGAATGTGTTTTTTTTTTTGTATAACGTGCTAGTAAGATTGCAAATGCATTTGGTTCAGGGCTAACAGAAGTCAGAATATCAAAATTAAATGGCAACAGATGCACTAATAAACATTAATAAAGTCCGTAAATATCTTAAACAGCAAACTAGAGGAAAACAGAACTACTGTAAGTCGACTCTTGCAGGCTCTAACACGCATTTGGCAACAAAGATAAAGTATCATAAGTCACATTTATTAGATTCCAGTTACCAGGACACAATTACTGCCACACATTCTCACTATGATTAACAGTAACTGAGTGACTTCAGCTGTGACAAAAAACATGTGGAGTCTCATATTATCATAAGTGAAATGGTGTTACCTGTTTGCTAAGATGATGATCGGAACTCTTCTTTATGAAGCTGATCTAAAGACAACAAATATAATAGTTTAAATTTAGCAACAAAACCTCAGCTTATATAATTTCAGCTTGTCCTTTCAGCACAACAAATAAAGTGTTTTCGATATATAATCGGTTCCTATTCAAAGTCAAGGAACACAAACAAGGAACACAAACAATAACTGCTCCATGCACCAAACTTTTGCATGATAAGTATGCTTTTACATATTACAAGTAAAAATATGGAATAGATGGCTAGGAGTGATTATTTGCAAAGTTCATAAAAAAACTTGACAGTTGATATTTACAAAAATAACCAGAAAACCTAAACATCATCAGCAATTTATCGAATACACAGAATTAAGCATCTCATTTTGACTTGAATAATTCTTGTCTGCTCAAACAAGTTTAAAATATCGATCAACCAAAGCACTAAAACATAACTAAAGCTGATGCCAATCTTAAAACTTTTAAAATTACCTTTACTAATATTCTAAAATATTCATTATCTTTTACAATCATACAAACAGGTTCATAACAGCTCATACAAGCGGATACAAAACAAAGTGGTAAACTGTTATAAATGTTATCATTCCTCTGACACGTTTACTAAACACGTAATATAAAAAAATCATTGCACATTTCAAACGTTTGGCGTCATTCAGATTTCACAAAAAATAAAATGCAACTGATACATGGAAGAAAATTGCTTTTGAACTCTGTTACATTTTAAAACGTGTTTAAGGCCCAGTTATTAAACGTGTGTTATTCTCGTTAAAATCAACCTGTCAATAAAATCTGCTGTACTTTAAAGGAAAATAATCCACTCTTACAGAGAGTCGAAACACAAATCCTGCATATTACATTAGTCGTTTTAAAATAACGTTAAATACAACATTGGTGTGCGTTGGCGTGATCGCACAGTGTCATAGTAACACTGTGCAAACAAAACTGTCCGTCGCGAAATTAGCATGCCCATAATACGCATAAAACGACAAAATGAGATGAAGAGACAGCTTTCGGGATTAAATATCGACATAAAATACTTGCCAGTTAGCTATAGCTAATAGCTAGCGTGCGACCTCCATTTCGCTGTCGCGTTTGTGCGCAGGCTCTCTTGCACAAACAAGAAATCGTTTTTTCCGGCAGTTTCGTTCTTCGGACTCATTTGAGTAAATCGTGCGGATTACGTCGAAGTAATTGAATATATCTATTTTAGCGCTATATCCTGTAATAGTGATGCGATATCTGACTAATCCGCGAATCGGTTCATTCGAACAGCGCGTTTCAAAGAACCAATCCCATTCGATGCTCTTCTTCGATGTAATCACGTGGTTCATATAACATGGCGTTCCTCT
The DNA here is from genome assembly GCA_903798125.1 of Danio choprae. Classification (NCBI taxonomy): domain Eukaryota; kingdom Metazoa; phylum Chordata; class Actinopteri; order Cypriniformes; family Danionidae; genus Danio; species Danio choprae. The sequence continues at coordinate 768,522 of CAIGQW010014353.1, read as the reverse complement.
TAAACCATATGTACGTTCACATTTCTGTTATTAGCGTTTATTGCGTGCATATGCTATTGTGTGCGTCCATGCGCCGCAATATA
>CAIGQW010014353.1:742475-768339 GCA_903798125.1 Danio choprae | reverse complement strand
ATACATACATACATACATACACAAATTAGTCTGTACTAATCCGACTCAAAATTTGACTGTAAATAATATGTAGTCTACAAAGTATAGGTTTCGGGCACAGAGACATATATGATATATATGATTTAATGTCAAAATAATTAAGAGAGTTCTTGTTAATGCAAAACACGCAAGACATTTAAAACGAATTTAACAAAAACCACGCACACTCGTTCTGTAGGGACTGTCCTCCCCAAACATTCCATTCATTCTGAAAAATGCACAGCTATACATAATTGCAAAGCACTAAATTATTAACGTTAAGCAGACCAACAACAAAAACTCATAAGCGACGTTTAAGGTTAACATAAAACCAGAGTGCACACACCCACTTTGTCGATACGCCTCAAATCAAAACTAGACTGCATTTTTAAAAAGTATTATTAACATTTAAAAACGACGGAAATAATGCAATGAGACACAGAACAATCTGTTAGTACTTACGAGAATAAGCTAACGTCCCAGACACACTATAGAAAAAGTGACTTCCACGCATTTAAACACAATACCAAAATATTAAACTAAAAACAAGTATTTAATATGAAAACATAACTTGTGTTTTACTAACTTCTAAAACACAAAACGTGTGCGGCGTACTTGGTTGTTAAACTCCACCTGGAATAATCTTTCTCATCGTATAGCATCGCATCAAATAAACATGGAGGCTCGTGGCGCCATTACTGCAACGCGCGTTTCACTGCTGTAAATCTGGAAAACGGTGTTTCATGCATTCATTTAGCACATACGAACGTGGAAATATTACGTATTAGTATTTATAGCAACTACAATTTCATACTCACTTGTTAGCAATAATATAGTTCATCCTGCAGTCAGTGCAACGGTATGACCTCCATTTTCTTTTCTTGTTGATGATGGTGGCACATGCAGTAATCGCTTTCGCCTCTAGTGCTCCAGAACAGATAGCATGAGGCGAAGCACATTGAGCTTAAAGTTACAGCACGATGTCGGACAGCGACACAGTGTCGTGGAGGTAAAACTGCACCACACAGAGGTGCAGAAGTGCGCCCTCTAGTTTGGAGTCCAATATCTGACCACTTCCGGCAGGTAGCTCATGTTCAACCATTCATGCAACGATTATGATATTCTGAAGTCTGAAGGGATATCTCACGGAGATATTTACTGTATCTAAAAAAATATTTGAGTTAAACTTACTCACAGACCATTGATGATTGAAAGATATAAGTTATACAAGTTTTAAATAAAGTAAAAAATAAAGGTTTAAGCATAAGAACATTGCTTCATATGCTGCCTGCACTTTCAGAGTAGAAAAAAACATACAGGCAAAACAGAATTAAGGGATAGTTCACCCAAAAAGTTATTTTGTTCACTGTTTACTCACCCTGGGTTTCAAACCTTTAATTGTTTTTCTTTTTCTGCTGAGCACAAAAGAAGACATTTTGATCAATGTTACAAACTGTAACCATTGACCTCCATAGAAGCAAAAACAAATAGGCTATGGCAGTCAATGGTTAGCCTACTGGTTTCCAACATTTCCAAAATATCTTGTGTTCAACAGAGGAAAGAAACTCAAACAGGTTTGTAGCAATTTAAGAATGAGTAAATGGTGCCAGAATTTTCAGTCTCGGTTTAACTATCCTTTTAATACCAGTGGCTTCTAATGATACATTGATGAAGTAGTCTTCATTGAAATTTCACAATCAGATCAATGCAGTTTACATGTGTACAGGGATGGGCAGTATTTATGATACAAGTATTTCAAATACGCATTTTAAATACCAAATAGTATTTTGTCATTTGTATTTGATAGGGTTTATAAAATAGGGTTTATATTTTGTATCAAAATACTTTAGTCTCTTGTATTTTTGTATTTTAAAATACTGTAAAATACTTTGTAAGAAGTCTGCAGTATATGATGGCATCATAAAAATGAGGTTTCTCAGTGCTTTCTCAGTTATTTGCCTAGACTTGAAATCAGAACAGAAAATTTATTAAGAAGGTCATCAGTGCTTGGTGTATGGATGGAAGTTATGCACATATAAAGAAAAAAAAAACGGCAGGGGTATTTGAGAGCAAGTCAACAATCATTGAAAATAGTATACTGCACGATTACTTGTAATATGTAATGGCTGTATAGTGTACAACTCGCCATCATCATCTTTGCTTAAGAAATTTGTTGGAATAAAAATTTCAGTCACAGGATGAGGAGCTTTCAGAACATAATCATTCTCAGTCACGGTGCTGCAGCTGGAAATGCAGAGGAACTTTAGAAATATTCATTCATTCATTCATTTTCAACCGCTTATCCGGGGCCGGGTCGCGGGGGTTGCAGTCTTAGGAGAGAACCCCAGACTTCCCTTCCCCAGACACTTCCTCCAGCTCCTCCGGGGGGATCCCGAGGCGTTCCCAGGCCAGCCGAGAGACATAGTCTCTCCAGCGTGTCCTGGGTCTTCCCCGAGGCCTCTTCCCGGTGGGACATGCCTGGAACACCTCCCTAGGTAGGCGTCCAGGAGGCATCCGAAACAGATGCCCGAGCCACCTCAGCTGACTTCTCTCGATGTGGAGGAGCAGCGGCTCTACTCCGAGCTCCTCCCGGGTGACAGAGCTCCTCACCCTATCTATAAGGGTGCGCCCTGCCACCCTGCGAAGGAAACTCATTTCGGCTGCCTGTATCCGAGATCTTGTCCTTTCGGTCATGACCCAAAGCTCATGACCATAGGTGAGAGTAGGAACGTAGATTGACCGGTAAATCGAGAGCTTTGCCTTTCGGCTCAGCTCCTTCTTTACCACAACGGACCGGTACATCGACCGCATTACTGCTGCCGCTGCACCAATCCGCCTGTCAATCTGACGTTCCATCCTTCCCTCACTCGTGAACAAAACCCCAAGATACTTGAACTCCTCCACCTGGGGTAAGGACTTTCCTCCAACCTGGAGATGGCAAACCACCTTTTTCCGGTGGAGCACCATGGCCTCGGACTTGGAGGTGCTGATTCTCATCCCAGCCGCGTCACACTCGGCAGCAAACCGCTCCAGTGCATGCTGAAGATCCATGTTCGATGAAGCCAACAGAACCACATCGTCTGCGAATAACAGAGATGAAATCCTGTGGTCCCCGAACCGGACCCCCTCCAGCCCAAGGCTAAAACACCTAAAGATGCTGTACTGGTGTTCACTAAGGGGGTAAACTGAGACTCTTCCGGTTAAAGAAGAACTGAAAAACTCTTGGAAGAATATGTAAATTGCACAAATAATAATAGTTTTGGATGGATTGCTGATGTAGAGGCCAAGAAAATAAGACAAACAACATAAAAATAAGTCATACAGTAGCGATACCTATACTTCATTTGTTGTTTCAAATGCCAGTAGTTGATCTGCAGTTATAGTTAATGAAGAGGAAAGATGTCAAAGTGGCACAATCCAGTATATTAGCTACAAATATATAATAATACTCCAGACTCCAGACTTTGCAAAAGCAGATAACTTCATTTTTGTGTTTTTGGGCAAAATTGTGAGTGAGCCCACTCCCTTGGATGAGAAGCAAGCCCACACATGAATGGTCTCAGGATGCTTTACTGTTGGCATGACACAGGACTGATGGTATCGCTCACCTTTTTCATGTGTTTCATGTGTTTATCTTTTTTTTTGCACAAGCCTTTTTCCAGATGCCGGATTTTTTTATTAGTAAAATGACTACATTTTAGTAGTATTTAACATACTGATTATTGTCAGACTTTCAAAATCCTTCATTCATTGAATTAAGATGATACGAATTTAAATTTAGATCACACAGCCACTAAAAAAATAATTAGGACCACTTTTTTAGTTTTAAATCATTCTCAAATGCAGATTAAAAATCAAAAGATATAAAGACTGTTTTTAAACTCAAATCTTTACATTTGGCAAGAAACACTGGCATATCAACGCCTTAAAAATACAGTTCATCTTGGCATTGTGCACACCACTAACCGGGAAATCAAAAAATTAATATTACACTATATTAACATCCTTGGCCTCACAGTGGCGCAGTGGGTAGCACGTTCGCCTCACAGCAAGAAGTCGCTGGTTCGAGCCTCGGCTGGGTCAGTTGGCGTTTCTGTGTGGAGTTTGCATGTTCTCCCTGTGTTGGCGTGGGTTTCCTCCGGGTGCTCCGGTTTCCCCCACAAGTCCAAAGACATGCGGTACAGGTGAATTGGGTAGACTAAATTGTCCGTAGTGTATGAGTGTGAATGGGTGTGTATGGATGTTTCCCAGAGATGGGTTGCAGCTGGAAGGGCATCCGCTGCGTAAAACATATGCTGGATAAGTTGGCGGTTCATTCCGCTGTGGCGACCCCAGATTAATAAAGGGACTAAGCCGAAATGAAAATGAATGAATGAATTAACATCCTTAATTTTTTACTAAATTATAAACTGTAATTACATTACTTTTTTCCTCAGTAAATGTAATGGATAGCAGATGAATTTACTTTGTAATTTATCTACGTTACATGTAACAATATTACACCCCAACAGTGCATATTATTAGAGATATTACACACAGACTCAGTTGTGCCCCACTGCCTTTCTTCAGACCCAACCACTGTTAAAAGATTTGACAGCAATTCTGACAAATTGTCCTTAAGAATATTAGTTACCCCCAGTCGAATCACTTCTTTTAGGAATTACATTTACACATAATCCATATGGAGCATGACAGGCTTGATGGTGACAGATGTAATAAATCAATCGCTCATCAAAGTAGGACTCCAATTTGAAACATTTGCATCAGGTGTTCTCTTTAATACACTTGCACCATACAAAAACTAAATTACAATTTAGACCACCAGATCTTTATTTATATACAATATGTAAACATCTACTGGTTCTTCATTAGACCGAAATCCCCTTTCCTTTTCTGTATATGGTGTGGAATAACATATGTATGCACTATTAACAGCATAACACGGGAATGTTTCTGATTGTGGTTCACAGATACAGTATCTTATGGGCTCGTACGAATTTGCTCTTCACTCACAAGGAATACAGCAATGTTATATGCAAAATGATAACTGACAACAAACAGCATTAAACAAGTACCTCCTTACATCACATACAGTATATGTGAAGTTACAGTCATGTTAAAATCTGACTTAAAAAAAAAAATCTGTAAAATTGTCCAGTGTTTAAATAAAACATATTCTGGTCTTTTGAAAGATCAAGAAGGACGCATATGACTAAAACATTTTTGACACCAACAATATAGTCATTCAACACTGGCTATTCAACCGTAAGGCCAATTTAAATGAAAAAGTGTAAATACTGATGACAGAAACTATAACATCAACAGTATCTCAGAGGTAAACGAAAATGAAAGGCATTTAAACAGACAGTTCACCCAGAAAATGAAAATTCTTTTATCGTTTACTCCCCCTGCACTTTAAGCTCTGCACTATCCCTTTAAGACTTCACCGAAAACAAACAGATTTATAATACTCATTTTTATCTTTGATAAAAGAGTTTTACAACACGTTGCATCTTTCCTCTTTTCACGGAGATGCACAATCAAACAAGAACAAGAAAATAATCATATATTTTGAATCAGTGTTTAAACTCGTCTAAGAGAAGTATGGACAAGATATAATGTAGTCTCATAGCCAAATGGTCTTTCCATAAATTATCATAAATAAGATATTCTAAGAATCCAGCACAGTACTGTACTTAAAAATACAAAAAAATAAACAATTCTGAACTTAAGATTAAAGACAATATGCCACTGTGAATGATCTTGATAATACTACAAATAAATAAAACAACCATATTCTGTACTAGTCTTTTGGACCAAACATAAACAATTGGCTGTTACTCTTTCTGGAAAGGTTTTCAGACAATTAGGAGTTCTCAATATTGCAAAATATAACTTTGGCGGCATTAACGAAAATGTCAACAGACCTCACATACGCAAAAGAAAAATTAATAAACTTGACAACTCTCTCGGTCCTACAGCAGGAAATAATCGAGTGATTAGATTTTAGTCTTAGATTTATCACATTCAGACGTAGTCGTAACATAAAAGTACATTCAAACAAGAGAAACGTAGTTAAAAGGATTTTGTAATGAAGAGCTTGACAACGTCTATGTACAGCTGTACAGATGTAAGTGCTGTTGTAGTGTGCGTTTAGTACATGTGAGCTAGGACATCGTGACAGTGACATTGTCCTTGGCTTTATCCACTTCACTGTCTTTGTCTGCAGGTGTGGACGATACAGTCTCTCTGGGTGAGTTGGGTCCATTGTTTGGCTGCCCCGGAGCCTTTGGAGTAACATCTGTGCTGCCTTCTGACTCTTGTTCTTGCTGTGATGATGTTGCTGGAATGTACAAAGTATATTTATTAATTATTTAATTTTTTAATAGTATTTTATCCATATATACAGAGGTCAAACAATTTATAAACACAGTTTTTTTTTTCCAGAAATAATGTTCACTGTTGTATGCTTATATACAGTTGAAGTCAGAATTTGTAGCCCTTCTGATTTATTAGCTATATTTATTAGATAATTTTTTCCCCCAATTTCTGTTTAACAGAAATAAGATGTTTTCAACACATTTCTAAGCATAATAGTTTTAATAACTAATTATAATATACTATACTAATATAACAACCAGTTCTAATAACTGATTTCTTTTATTTTTGCCATGATGACAGTACATAATATTTTACTAGATATTTTTAGATACTAGTATTCAGCTTAAAGTGCAATTTAAAGGCTTAACTAGGTCAATTATGCAAGTTGGGCAATTAGGCAAGTCCTTGTATAACAGTGGTTGGTTGCGTAGACAATCAAAAAAAATATGGCTTAAGGGGGCTAATAATATTGACATTAAAATGGTTTTAAAAAAATTAAAAACTGTATTTATGCTAACCGAAATAAAACAAATAAGACTTTATACAGAAGAAAAAAACATTACAGGAAATACTGTGAAAAATTCCTTGCCCATTTGGGAAATATTTGGAAAAAGATTTACCAAGAGGACTAATAATTTACTCTGGAGTAATTTTGATCTCCACGGTATGTTGATTTCTGAGCCTCTGCTACATCTTACCAGACTGTGTGCAGGACTTCATGTGTTCAGGCCAGTGTGCTTGCTGGCAGGGGTAGTCGCAGTAGCTGGTGTTCCAACAGCAGTAGAAAATGGCCTCCTTTCTGCAGTTTGCACACCACTGCTTCTTTTTCGTTTCATCCACAGCCTGCTGTTTCTCCACCTCCATCTGCTTCTTGACCTCCGCCACGATTCGTTCTCGCTCCTGCTCAAGACTCTGCCTCATCTCTGCCATAGTTAGTTCTAAGTAGATCACATTTACCAAACATAAACATACAAATATGGATTATGGATGAAAAACTCAAATTAAGGATACACGATCTATTGTAGTGAGGTCAGTTTTCAGCTAATATGACCGATTTGTTATTTATTGCTATAGGCAGACATTGGTAATTGTGAATGTGCATCCTGACGTAAATTAAAAAATAAGCATTCCAAAACTGGGTTATTGCCAAAGAACAATTTTAACATTAGTTAAACATAGTTGTGACACTGTGAGTTAACATGAACTAACAATGAACAACTTTATTTTCATTAACTAACGTTAACAAAGATTAATGGATGCTGTAATAAATACATGCATTGTTCATTGTTTGTTTATGTTCTTTTAAATACTAAACTAACATTAACTAAATGACCAATATTTTAAAGTGTTACCATTTTTGTGTAATGTAAAGAACATTTTAAATATGTTCATGATCATGTGATTTACTTTTGAATTTGAGTGTCATAAATAAATTACTTTAGGTTTTTGTTTTATTTTTCACTTTATATAGAAACACAATCATATATAGAACAGTAATGTCAGTAGATTTATATGTAAGCTTGTTTCTGCCATTCAGAGTTTATATTTTGCAGTTGCAATTATGATTTTTTTCTCATGTAATTCTGAGATTATCTTTCAATATTCAGAAGTGTGTACTATTAACTCAAAAATGCAAGAATGAAAAGTCACAGAAATGGGCTTCCATACTTCCATACTATATATCATTTAACTATATAACATAAATATAGTTAATATGAGCTATAACATGATTTTAATGATCAGTTTATTGGTCAGAAGATTAATGCTGGTGCATTCATAAGTTAATAATAATAACAAAAATAATATGAATAACTACATACCTAAATTGTGCTTCATCTCTGACAGCTCTTGTTGATGTAGCCATTGTAGTTTTTCAATCTCAATTCGTAACCGTCTAATCTGTAACAGGGTAAAAATGCTGTTTTATTCATGTCCTCAAATTGTTAAATTATTCACAAACGGAGTCCAGAATGTCCAGAGTTCCAAAAAAATCCCAACCTCAGCTATTGTGTTTCCTGACGTACTCTTGGTAAGATCATTATATATCTCATTCATCGTCCCTTTAATGGCATCCATGATCTGTTAATAAAACACAACCAGTTACTCAAAATAATCAACTATTATATTTATGGCCCAATTAAATTGGTTTTCATCCACTATTGTTGATTTGAACCCTAGCGATCTCACTTTGTTAGTGTACTTGGCTATGTCAGCTGCTACGTCTGCAGATGTAGTGGGGATCTGGAAGTCTCCAGCTGTGGCTGATGTTGATGAAGAGCTGACAGTAGATCCTGCCATAATGGTGGCCGTCACTGGTGTGCTGGTTACCAGTGTGACCGCAGAGGTGGAGGTGGAGGTGGTGTGTGGGGAGTCTTTCTGTACTGTTGGAGAGAAACACACCACCAATTTTTTTTATTGGTATTTAGGGCTTAACATTAAAAGAACACTCCACTTTTTTTGGAAATAGGATCATTTTACCAAGTCCTAAACAGTTGAGTTTAACCATTTTTGAATCTGCGTCTGGCGGGAGCACTTTTAGCTTAGTTTAGCATAAATCATTTAATCGATTAGACCATTAGCATCTCGCTCAAAAACATTTTAAAAAGTTTGGATAATTTTCCTATTTAAAGCTTGACTCTTCTGTAGTTACATCATGTACTAAGACTGATGAAAAATGAAAAGCTGCTATTTTCTAGGTCGTAAACTACACTCTCATTCAACATAATAATCAAGGAATTTTGCTGGCGTACCAAAGCTAATGAGCCTATTTCCAAAAAAATGAAGTGTTCCTTTAACATCTGCCAACCACCCAATGCAAGTGGATTTCAGCAGCATGTACCACAGATAATTGCAGCGGTTATCCATTATATGCATTGACAAAAATGGTCAAAGTAATTTTAAACCATTCATGCCTGAGAAGACACAACAAAGAACTTTATTTGATACTTGTGTGCTATTTTCTGTGCCCCATACAAATAGGCTCAGATAGTGTGCAATTACTTTCTCTTTTGTGTGTTTTTAGGCTGTAGACAGACAAACACAAACAAAACTTTGTCAAAATACCTGTCTTGGCAAGTTTTCATTTTACGCCTTAACTGAACATTAAAAACTGTAGGAAAGCCCACATATGTATCTGTATATTGGGTCTGTGCATTAGCTTTTAAAACATCATATGTAACATTAGTAAGGATTAATTTATATAATTCAATGGATGACTTTAATCATATAATATTACGGCACATTATATGTAATTTTCTGACAACAAATTGTGGCCAGTGAAAATAATGAATGGCAAGGTATTTTGGAGAAACTTTTGCCTAGTAAGAAAGTTAATGTCAATTATATATTTCTTAAACTTAGTTAATGTTAACATTTATGGACACATTGTGTGTGTGTGTGTGTATATATATATATATATATATATATATATATATATATATATAATATGTCAGTAAATGCTAACAAGACTAAGATTAAGAAATGCTAGTTAGAAATCCTACTAACGCAAAACATAATAATAAAGGATTTTAAATATGTTTTCAGAAAACTCCATTAATTAGTAAAAAACAGAAATATTGTAAAGTATTGTCACAGTTTAAAATAATTGAATGCAGTCATTCTAATATGCAGATTAAAACTGCTATTAATATTTTATATTATGTTGCCAATAATACTTTAATAGAAACCATGAATTTTTTTCAAGATTTTATGGACAACATTAACTTGACATACAAATTAATGTCACAATATAAATGGTCTTCATATCTACTATGACTGCACACCTTTCATAGACTGTCGGGTTTGGTATCTGGTGCTGGACGAAGCCTGCTGTCCCGACGAGGAAGAGGAGACCTGTGCCTGCTGCTGGGGCTGTTGGTTGCGCTGCACCTGCGTCAACACCTGGGCCTGCGTGGCCGGCTGGGTTTGGCCCTGCTGCTGCCTCTGCACCTTCTGCATGTGCCACTTCTGACTGGACGTCTGAAATTTAGTGGTGGGATTCCAGACGACGGCCTGCTGCACCACAGGTACGGTCTCTCTGGGCAGTAAGGGCCGCTGTTTCTTTACTGTGCTGGTGGTGATGGGTGAGGAGTTGCTTGCGGTGGAAGCAGTGCTGATGGGCAGGGTAGAGGAGGTCAGACTGGTGCTGGTTGGAGCTCCGGTGAGGGGCATTATGTTGAGCGGGACGGCCATGGGAGATTGAGATGGGTCTTTCATAGTTGGAGAGGAGGAAAGGACCGTGTTCTGAGGCTGGGTGAGAGAGCTTGAAATTGAAGTTGATTTACCTACAGCCAAATATAAATAAAGATAAATCAAGGTTATTAACTAAAACCCCAAAAATTGTTCAATTGTTGAATTAATCACTAAAATATATAAACATTTTATTTAAGATAGTTGCAAAGTCATTTCATTTAGTTTAATGTGGTGTACCAAATAACAACAAAAGCTTTAAACTTATAATCAACAATGCATAGGCCTACTAAAACCAAGTCACATCGAAATAGATAGAAATATAATCAATAAAATCATATAAAACCAATAAAAATCATATTTCTTTCATTTTTAATCAGAATAAATGTTTTTCAATAAAACGTTGCTTTTTCGATAAATTTCTTTGTCCAGCTGAGCTAGGCATCCCCATTTCACCTGTAGCATCACGTTAGTTAAAAAATCTCAGTAAAGAAATAAAGCCAAATAGACTTGATTATAGACTTGATATCTAAGGTAAAGTTGCTGCACATTATCGTTACTTAGTTATATAGCATGCCTACCTTGCAAATACATACAAAAGTAGACATTAAATATATTATCGACTGAAATTGAAATCGTTTTATTATTTTACCTGTTACTAAATTACCTAAAAATTCCATGTAGAAAAACAGTCTACAACAACGAACAAAACAATCGGCTGGTTAACAAGACGAACAGTGAACGATATTTTTATATTATTAATACTGACCTCTGAGGCGATTTTCTGAGATGCTAGATGGCGCCAGATGAACAAGAGAGCGAGTCACGTGATCTAACCTCCGGTTTGCCTCAGAACCCATATTTTAATAACGTTCACATTTGTCGTAAATAGAAATAGTCTAATTACGAAACATTTAAACATATATTGAAGGTTTATTATTTTTTCCATTTATTTTGTATTATTCAATCAATAACTTAATCTTCCCTTTTCTATATTGTATTTTGTTTCCTCTTCTTTCAATCATTCCTTCATTGAGTTAAGTGCATACTTGATGCAAGAAATGTGTTTTCAAAAGAAGTTTCAAAAGAATAAGACATTTATGAAGACCACATGAAGATTAACCACTGATTTAAGCTACTAAAATAAATTAAATAAATAAACTTTTGCATGTTATTGCATGTGTTTTATAACCATGGTATTTTTGGTAATATTCAGTCATTCATTTTCTTTTCGGCTTAGTCCCTTTATTAATCTGGGGTCGCCACAGCGGAATGAACCGCCAACTTATCCTATCCATATATCCTTAGCATATGTTTTACGCAGCGGATGCCCTTCCAGCTGCAACCCATCACTGGGTAACATCCATACACACTCATTCACACACATACACTACGGACAATTTAGCTTACCCAATTCACCTATAGTGCATGTCTTTGGACTTGTGGGGGAAACCGGAGCACCCGGAGGAAACCCACGCCAAAACGGGGAGAACATGCAAACTCCACACAGAAACGCCAACTGACCCAGCCGAGACTCGAACCAGCGACCTTCTTGCTGTGAGGCGATTGTGCTACCCACTGCACCACCGCGTTGCCCATTTTTGGTAATACTCTGGTAATATTAATATTAAAATATGGAAATCTACAAATTTAGGAAACAGTGGCCTTAATACACTGAATATGTATGCAACAAAACAAACAAACAAACAACATGTGTTCAATTAATGAGAAAAGATGGTAACAATTCCAAAAGACAAGAGACAATGACAACCATAACCTATAAACTAAACAGAAAACATGACAAAGAAACTAAACAAGACACAAACCAACCAACTTCTGTTACACAGTATTATTTAGTGCTGTAAATCTTACCTTCAGATTTGGAGGTTGTTGTTTCTTTGAGTGCAGTCACAGCGGCTGAATCTTTCCTGTTCCTCTTCCTCTCCTTGCCTGCCTGTTCTTCTCCCAGATCAATGACCAGCTCTCTCTCAGAGTCTGAGTCCATGTCTACATCCACCGATGCGGGCTGACTGGCCTCTTCAGAGCTCTTGGCTTTCTCTCTGGCATCTGGAGATGCGGGAGCAGCTTTCAATTTCTCAGGAGGCTCTTTCTCCGAGTCCATCCCTGATTTGTCTTTAGCTATCAGGTCAGGGGTGCTTGTTTTATGACCAGTTTCTGCTTTGGCTGTTGTACTGGCTGTAGCACCAGACTCTTTGCTGATGTCTTTGTCCTCACCAGAAGCTGCTGATGGTTTTGACTTTTTCTTGGGTGGCTCTTTGACTGTTTTATCGTCAGCTGCGTTTTTTTTATTCTGGCCATTCTTAGATTTCTGTTCGTCTTCGCTGCCGTATTCACTGTCACTGGAGTCTGACTTGTCAGATTCCTCTGAATCGCTGTGCTCTACACCTTTATACACGTCCTCAGATATTTCATCTATGCCTGTGTAACAGAGCAAACATTTAACTTTCAGGCTGCACATACACTCTGAATAATTATATATATACATCATATATATCACCTAACAGAGAATAAATAAGAGTAAATGTCAAAAATGAAATGCTTTTGACTTATAGTAACATCAAAAGTGATATATTTTCACTGTTAACAATATCCTATAGAATCAACAGTAACTCACTGTAAATCAATTACAGCAAAAATACTTTATGTAAATAATATTTACATTTACAGCACCATTTATCTTGCTGTATTTACAGAATTGTATGTATACCTTTACTGTAAAATATACAGTCATTTTCACAATGCAACTTTAAAATACAGTAACATACTGCATACCAGTCCTACAGTAAAATACAGTTATATTATTTTTAGTAGTTTAATATAGTTAATATTACAGTTAAATACTGTGTAATTTCCAAAAATCGTTAACAGTGTTGTTTAAAATCTGATTTTAAGTTCCAGAGGATTCCTCAGCAGTGATATGAATATTAATGATGACGCTGTATCAATTCATCCATTGGACGTTCATGCAAAACAGCATCTTCTCTACATGTGGACAACACAAACTAAACATTCCAGGTCTCAGCTATTACTACACTTTTTAAGGGTCAATGTAGACTCTGTTTGCATGCAGTCAAAGAAGAACATAGGCTGGGTGTTAAGCAAATTTGCTACAAACCTTTTTTGTACAGGAAGTAATTTTTTTTTTCTGTGTTAGACTATGAATTGATTTATCAAGCTTTTTGATCTTTGGAACTTTACAATTCTTTCATATTCACAAACAGCTATATTACACACTACACGAAAGGTCAATGCCACCAATACCAAAAAAACACTGAAAGCTGTTGCACTGCAATATTATGCCCTTTTTCAATGTGGAAAAGGCTGATGTTGAAATATTTGACCTGAACTCACCGAGCTGTGCTTTGCAGCTCTCTATGGTCTTGTCCAGGTTGAGCTGGAAGCGGCTTTTGATCTGTCTCTTAGGGGAGGTGAGGGAGGGCTGAGCCCCCTGCTGCTGCTGCTGGACACTTTCACTCAGCTCCTTCAGGTCCATCTCTGCCTTACTACGATCTGAGAGAGATCACAAGGCTCTGTTATGAGCACATTCAAACAAATTAATTTTAGATGAGTTTTTACTTCATTAGATCCATTCTTCAGGTACAGCTCTTATTAAATCTAAGATTATTCAGGAAGGCTTCTTGAGAATCACATGCATGTCTTTTTGTAAAAATAAAAAAAAATCAATTAACAAATAAACAGACATTCAGCAGTTTGTGGTTAGGGTGAGTAGGATTTCTCTTAAAAATATACATTTACATTTTCTCACCATTAACTTTTCAGAATTTATCTCTTCTGTCGAACACAAAACAACATATTCTAAAAAAAATATTCATTGACATCCATTGTAGTAGGAACAAAAAAAATCTAATTCAAACAGGTTTGGTACAAGTGAAGGACCAAAACATTAATGACAGAATAAAATTTTTTTGGGGTAAGTAATCCCTTTAATAACATGGATAATAATATTGTTTTCTTGAGCAGCTGTTGACTTATGAATCATCAAGGACCCCACACTTCTGTACAGTAGTGTAGAAAATAAAACAGGCTATAATCAGATTACAGATTGATCAACAGAACGAGGTTTACCAAGGTTGAGGTTGAGGATGCTGCCGGTGGTGGGGGTTTTCTCTTGTTTGACAGGGGTGTTGGGAGCAGGCGAATGGAAGGGTTTAGGACTCTCTAAGGTGCTTCCTGCTCTAGAAGGAGCAGGCGATGCTGAAAAAAAGCAGAAATTCACTTTTAATAATACGTATCACTATTTAAATACTATTAAGCTACTATTAAAGTCTAAAACTTTAAAAGTACATATATTTGGCAGGTAGGGGTGTGCGATATTGATTTGATGATGATTTTTTGTCTTTGTATTAGGCCTGTTATGGATAATATAGGGTGCATTCCACTTCACTTTTAGACATGCATTCACATACAAACTTCCCTAAGCACTTTCCCTCGAGGTATTCCCTGTCGCCATTTTAAAGGTCAATTCACTTTATCAAGTGGACTTGGCAAGTTCACATGAACAGACTCTCAACCCTTGATTTTGACCAAGGGATAAATTCTGCTTCATATGTAGACAATGCAATGTGGTTGTCACAACAGAGACTTGCATTCACAGTGCATAGTAATTTCCAAGTGCACATGGGCTTAGGCGGTGCGTTCAAAGTAGGATATATCACCCTTCGAAGGACATTTCGGAATAGAAACAGTATTGAAGTGTCATTACAAGCCGAAGTACTTTAAACTGACTTTGAAAGCCACTTCAAAAAAAAAAAAAAAAAGATTTTGAAGGGTAAAACTGGGTACAACTGATGCCCCCCATGATCCTTTGCGCAGAAAATTAGTTTGGTGTCAAACAGAGCATTTCATTCAGAAGAGCTTATGTGATATTACTAAACTCTATCACTAAACTGTGATTATTCTAAAAACACAAATCCATACAGGGATATTTTTGCTTTCAAAGCTTATTTCTAAGGGATTTTCTAGCAGGGCATTCTTCATACAGGGAATGCTCTTTGACTCTAAAAATGAATTTGTTTGTTTGTTTCTTAAAACGTGACGTACTATGTCATACAATTGTTGACAAAGATTGCATTATTTCCAGAAAAAGCGTGCACACTGATGTCAAAACGACATTGAAAAACAAGTTAAAAAAAACATTAAAAATGTTGTCAATTGCCTACCTTGATGTCAAAATGACATCAATTAGACATCTAACACTGGCGTCAAAAACACATCAAAAAATGAATTCCAGGATTTTTCGATTTTTGATGTGTGTTTTGACACCAATGTTAGATGTCAAACTTTAGTCGGTTTGACATTAAGGTAGCTTACCAGCATCGTAGGGATACAAAATCCAGTGAAAGCTTTCAGATGAATAAAGCCTTTCTAATATTCATTTATTTTCTTTTCGGCTTAGTCCCTTTATTAATCAGGGGTCACCACAGCGGAATGAACCGCCAATTTATCCAGTAAGTTTTACATAGCGGATGCCCTTCCAGCTGCAACCCATCACTGGGAAACCTTTCTTATATTATAATAAATTTTTTGTCATTATTTTATTGGTCAAAAGGGCATCAATTTGTGGATGTCAAATGGACGTCAGGGTTTTGACATCAAGGTGCCCACTGGGTTTAATGCCCACTCTCTAATTTTGATCTGCAGCGTATGTTTGATGAATAGCACATTTTAATGCTGTATATACCAGTGCAATCCTGAGACTCTTCTCCAGTGCTGTAATGGGGCAGAGCTGCTTTAGAGTGGCCTTTCTCTGCCGTCTCCTGTTCTCCATCAGATCCAGTATGAGCTGAAGAGTTTGTACTCATAGGTGAACGCGGCATGTCTGTCATGGAGATTCGTCTTCCTGTCCCACTCCCACTGGACACCATGCTTTTTCCCACCAGCAGCTTCGGAGATGCCGTTACATCAAAGCTGAACTTGATCTTCTCCTGTTTTTCAGGTTTGACAGAGCCCGCGCCGGGGTTCGCCGGGTCCAGGAGCATCTGGAACTGGTTGTCTGGTGTGTAGGGTGTGCGAAATGGAGCGTAATTAAAGACTCCAAATTTTTTGCGGATGTTTTCTACATACACCTCCATCTCCTGCATGGCACTGTTGAAGATGCTCTTGGTCTTCTTCACAGAGAACGGGATCTCTTTGGACATGAGGTAGCAGTTGTTTATAGGAACCCAGGCCCTGTTTATTAAAACAGTAAGGTAGAATGAATAAAACATATTTTGGCTTCATCTAAAGTGAAATGCAGCACGATTTCAGTCACAGCCAAATTAAAATTAAGGGCTGAAACAGCTAATTAACAAATTGATGATTATTGATAATTATTTTATTATTCAATTATTTGCGCAAAGAAACTCAGTGATGTTATGTTTTATTTCTAAGGGGTAAAAATAAGGCTACACAATAATTCTATTTGTTTTTAAATATTATTTGACTTTACTATCATTTTTATTAATAGTTTCATTTAGTTTTTTAATAAATATTTTAATTTCATAAAGTTTTTGTAATTTAGTGATTCATTGGATTTTGTTTTGAAGTTTAAGTTATTATTTAAGTGCATCACGTGAATAAAATGAATGAAAATGAAAATAAAATTAATACAAATTATAAATATTTACTTGGCAAGAAGAGAAGCTGAAATAAAATTAATGTATAATATACTTTATTTCAATAAAAGGTTTTTTTTAGTTGAATGGTTTTAGTTTTAATTTTAGCTAACAATAACAGCTTTAGGCTTAATTCTAGTAACTAAAAGAAACTTTAATTTTGGAGAAAAATAAGATTTATATAAACAAACATTTAAAAAAAGATTTTATTAAATAAAATGTTAATTAAAACAAACAAATAAATTTAAAAAAATCAAAATAAACAAATAATATATTAAAATAAATGTAAAAAGTGTGTAAATAAATAAACAGTAATGTGTTGAACAAAACCTGACAGAAACGACGCATCATCTCCAAATAATATTTTAGGTTTATTTTACTCTTTTACTATTTCATTTTTAAAGTATTAGTAATTATTATTGATATTATTATGTGTTTATATAGTGCCTTCCAAACACCCAAGGACACATAAGGTAAATAAAACAAGAAACCAGAAAAATTATTTAGCTTGATTCAAAAGTATAAATTTAGTCTTTATATAAGAAGGTTATGCAACAGTTGTTCACCTGTCATGCTGCCCAAAAAAACGTGCGTCCACTTGTCCGTCCTTGTCCCGAAGAGCTTTGGCAGGCCAGAAAGGGAATCCTTTCAGCTTGGCCCAAACCAGAGGATGAGGGTTACTCTGAAGCACATAAATATTTCACAAACAGACGATTAACTCCCACTGCTGACCAAGAGGAGCAGGAATGTCATTTGTTTCAGTGCAAGACACTCACACACGGTTCACAAAACCAGTTGTCTCTTTTCTGGCAGGCAGAGAGATAACACTCGGGACAGACCTCGATCTCATTCATCTGAAAGATAACTGAGGATTAAAACACTGAAACTGATCAAATTTGAATTATCTTGTCTCAGAATTTACCATACGTACTTCATGTTCGCAGATTTTTACAATAACCTTAGCCGTTGCTGTAAGCTTATGGTTTCCTAAGAGAAAAACAGAAGAAAACAGATATAGTTTTATTAAAACAAACATTCAGCAGAAACAAATCTGACTTTAATGCTAACTGACCTCCATTATAAATGATACAGTTGTGCAAAATCCACTTCACGTCAGCCAGGAAAGCCTCGGTGGAGCCGTACATTTTCTTTTTAATATTCTGAATGAGAGCAAAAATTGAACATGATAATGAAACACATTCATAAAATGCATTTAAATGAATTTGAAGGATAATTATTTTCACCTTTTCTAAAGTGCAGATATCCATGGGGTGAAATATATACTCTGCATAGTCTGGGTGCTGTTCTAATGACACCGGCTTCTGAAAGGGCTCCGTCTGAAGAAAAATGAAAGATATTTTATTATTTAAGGTAATTGCTCGCCCATAATTTAAAATATTTTACTTGTCTTTCGATAATTGCATGACTTGATTGAATGAAAAAAACAACAGATGTTTAGCAAAATGCCCAAGCTCTTATTTTTTCCTTATAGTAAAAGTGAATGGGGGCCAAAGGTTGTCTGGTAAGATTTTCATTCAAAAATACTCCATTAGTTGTATAAATGAGTATAATTAGCAATTAGTATTATACATGGGTCACAAATAGTATAATTAACATTATAAAAAATATTTAGTTATATTCATTATGTCTATTTATTATAGTGCTATATTTATTTTTTTATATATTTGATTTGTTTTGTTTATTTATTTTGTTTATTTATTTTTGATGACTTATCTTCTAATTATAAATATTATTTGTCTTATATGAATATTTTTTGTATTTGAAAACTGTTTATTATTTTAATATTATATTATATATTTTGGGCGACACGGTGGCTCAGTGGTTAGCACTGTCGCCTCACAGCAAGAAGGTCACTGGTTCGAGTCCTGGGTGGGTCCGGTTCCATGTTGGCGTGGTGTCCTCCGGGTGCTCCGGTTTCCCACACAAGTCCAAAGACATGCAGTATAGGTGAATTGAATGAACTAAATTGGCCGTAGTGTATGTGTGTGAATGTGAGAGTGCAGCTGTGGCAACCCGTGATGAATAAAGGGACTAAGCCGAAGGAAAATGAATGAATTATATATTTTATATATGAAAATCAAATCAATTTCACAATCTAACAATTTTTTTTCCACAATGGTGCCTCTTTTACATCAATCGTCTTATTATCTTTTGGGACAAGCCTGTGTCATTTCCGATAAAATCTTACTGGTTGAATAAAAGTAACTTTAAGTCAGAATTTACCTGTGCTGGGGTATAAATATTTTTTTTTTTACACAATTGCTTTGTTTTTGCTCTAGATCAATCCACAACTCTGACTCTCGAACATAACCTGAATAATGGATCTGCTAAAAAAAGAAGAATGATGAAAAGTGGCGACTCTTACACCAGGCTGCTTCATCTTCTGGAGAGCAAACTTCAGCAGGAACGACAGCTGGTCCAACGTGAGCATCGTCATAGCTTTACTCTGAGTCTCTATGCATTCCGCAACTGTGATTTTCTGCCAAGAAACAAGAGGGATGCATTAAGATTCATGTCAGTGCAAATATTTGGCATTTGTTCATTAAGCAGACAGTTTTATCTTTACTTTTTAGTCACTTGTTTATCAGTTATTCAGCTGTGTGAATAGGGATGCTTCTTACATCTTACAAAATGTACATCTTTTTAAAGGAGTTATAAAAACGTTCAGAAATTAGGCAGGTGCATTTAATGACTGCTAACTTTTAGACTTCTATTTATGATCAGTATTTCACTATTTAGTAAGGGCATGATTCATTTCTCATGCAAAAATATAATATGCAATCGTATAAGAGCACATTTGCATGCGTTGTCACAAGCCTCTTTAAGTTTCATTTTTTTCTCAATAGAAGATAATTTGAAAAATGTTTAAAACTCTGTCATATTTGTTTTACAGATGTCAATGGTTACCAGTTTCATACATTCTTCAAAATATCTCCTTTTGTGTTGAACAGAAAAAAGGAAAGTTTGGAACCACTTGACAGTTAGTACATGTCTTTTTTTATTTTTGGGTGAACTATCTCTTTAACACTAAAGGCTGGAATATCAATTTCAGAAGTCTTTTTTTTTTCTTTTAAAACCTGATATAGGACAAAAAATATGAAATTTTTTGGTGCAACAAACCTTGACCAATATAATTTTGAAGTGACGTTAGAGGAAAAAGTAAAAACATTAAAACGGGATAACAGATATAACTACTTCCACAGATGATTCATTGGAATTTTAATGAATTAATTTATTTTTTATTTCAAGATTTCTGAAATGTTGAATCAAATGAACTTTTCTAGTCCTCTCAACTAACATCAGTCAAACTGACTAAAAATATTAAGTTAAAAATATTTGTTGAAATCTGAAACTGATTAAAATGAGTTAAAGTAACATAAAAACATTTGTTGTTATGAATTTTTGTCATATCGTTAGTTTACAGTGTAATACTTTTTATACACATATACATTTTATATTTAATGTTTTCATTTTATAACATGAATATGAAATAACTTGCAGAATATAAAGATATAAACAAAACTAAAGTAAAAATAATAGTACTATTAATTAGGTGTACTTGGAATTGGTGATTCCGTATGGAGCCTTTAACACCCATAAACAAAAAGATTTCTTTATTAAGAAACAAATGGTTTCTTGATGAACCCATATATCCATAGAAACTTTATTTTGAAACCTTTATTTAAAGAGTGTTGAAATACTGCAGAATGATTAACAATCTGCATAGTGATGATGCGCTGTTCAAGCACAAAGTGTAGCCGGATGAGGCAGTACCTCACATTCAGGGCAGAACCAGTCTCCTTCAGGCTCTGCGGCCAGTTTGAGGCACTTGGCGTGGTAGACGCGTGGGCAGAGCTCACAGCAGAGCACCTGGCCCTCGCGATGGCACACCCAGCAGTAGAAGTCATTCCGCCCGTCCTGCGGTACAACATCAACAGGGTCTGTGGTGAGTGCGGGCTGCTTCACATAGTAAAAGGGACCATGTCTTAGTTCTGACTGGAATGCGGGCGAGAGAAACAGAGGGTCGGGGTTTCAAAACATAGCTATTAAAGGTTACAAAGGTTACAAGACAATACAAAACAAGCACCAAGGTGATCAATCGAGGAGTGGAAAAAACAGAAGAGGGCAAATGTAGACAAATGTGCACTGAATTAATGGCACTTCGCTCTGCAATACGAAGGTAAATGCATCTTCGTTAGAGGAGGAAACCAGATCAGGTGTAATAATTCATTGCAGCTGCATCGACATGAATCATATTCGGTCTCTGGATGCACTTTTCTGCTTAGCTTGCATGGCAGCCACCTGCCTTACATTTGTTTGGTTGGGCTTATTATCGGTCTCATAAAGCTAAGGGAGCAGACCTGAGGTTGTTGGTGAAAATTAATGGCTCTGTCAAAAGATGACACTTTTATGGAGAGTGAAATATTTAGTGTTTGGATCACATGTGGGGAAAAAACAGTTGGCATTCAGCCATAGAGGTTTTATCAGTAGAAAATGCTCATGGTGTCAGATGCTTAAAGGGACAGTTCACTCAAAAATGAAAATTCTGTCATCATTTAGTCTGTTTGAGTTTTTTCTCTTTCTTTTTTTCTGTTGAACATAAAAGAAGATATTTTAAAGTATGTTGGAAACCGGTAGCCATTGACATCTACAGTAGGAACAACAAATACTATGAATGTCAATGATTAACAATTTCCAACATTCTTCAAAATATCTTCTTTTGTGTTCAACAGAAGGAAGAAACTTAATCTTATTTGTGACAAGTGAAGAGGGAGTAAACAGAATTTAAATTTTGGGGTGAACTGTCTCTTTAACAACAACCAAAAATGGAAAAATGACAACACTGTAAGTGATGCAATGGCCACACAGGCCGAAAAATAATAATTAAATAAAAATGTGTTTAAAATTGAGCAACAATGAATGGATAAAACAATGGATTAGGTTGTCCTTTTTGTTTTAATATTTTTTTATTTTTTTTATTTATTTAGTAATTATTTTTTTATTTATTTATTTTGCTCATTATGCACTTCAGATGAGGCTTTATAAAGATTATTCAAAATATATATATACAGTCGTGGCCAAACGTTTTGAGAATGACACACATATTACTTTTCATAAGGTTTGCTGCTAAACTGCTTTTAGATCTTTGTTTCAGTTGTTTCTGTGATGTACTGAAATATAATTACAAGCACTTCATATGTTTTAAAGGCTTTTATCCACAATTACATGACATTTATGCAAAGAGTCAGTATTAGCAGTGTTGGCCCTTCTTTTTCAGGACCTCTGCAATACGACTGGGCATGCTCTCAATCAACCTCTGGGCCAAATCCTGACTGATAGCAACCCATTCTTTTATAATCATTTCTTGGAGTTTGTCAGAATTAGTGGGTTTTTGTTTGTCCACCCGCCTCTTGAGGATTGACAACAAGTTCTCAATGGGATTAAGCTCTGGGGAGTTTCCAGGCCATGGACCCAAACTTTCAACGTTTTGGTCGCCGAGCCACTAAGATATCACTTTTGCCTTATGGCACGGTGCTCCATCGTGCTGGAAAATGCATTGTTCTTCACCAAACTGTTGTTGGATTGTTGGAAGAAGTTGCTGTTGGAGGGTGTTTTGGTACCATTCTTTATTAATGGCTGTGTTTTTGGGCAAAATTGTGAGTGAGCCCACTCTCTTGGATGAGAAGCAACCCCACACATGAATGGTCTCAGGATGCTTTACTGTTGGCATGACACAGGACTGATGGTAGCGCTCATCTTTTCCTCTCAAGCCTTTTTCCAGATGCCCCAAACAATCAGAAAGGGGCTTCATCTGAGAATATGATTTTGCCCCAGTCCTCAGCAGTCTATTCACCATACTTTTTGCAGAAGACCAATCTGTCCCTGATGTTTTTTTTTTGGAGAGAAATAACCTTTTTGCTGCCCTTCTTGACACCAGGCCATCTTCCAAAAGTCTTCGCCTCACTCTGTGTGCAGATGCGCTCACACCTGCCGGCTGCCATTCCTGAGCAAGCTCTGCACTGATGGCACTCCGATCCCGCAGCTGATTCCTCTTTAGGAGACGATCCTGGTGCTTGCTGGACTTTCTTGGACGCACTGAAGCCTTCTTAACAAGAATTGAACCTCTTTCCTTGATGTTCTTGATGATCCTATAAATTGTTGATTTAGGTGCAATCTTAGTAGCCACAATATCCTTGCCTGTGAAGCCATTTTTATGCAACGTAATAATGGCTGCATGCGTTTCTTTGCAGGTCACCATAGTTAACAATGGAAGAACAATGATTTCAAGCATCACCCTCCTTTTAACATGTCAAGTCTGCCATTCTAACCCAATCAGCCTGACATAATGATCTCCAGCCTTGTGCTCATCAACATTCTCACCTGAGTTAACAAGACGATTACTGAAATGATCTCAGCAGGTCCTTTAATGACAGCAATGAAATGCAGTGGAAAGTTTTTTCACGATTAAGTTCATTTTCATGGCAAAGAAGGACTTTGCAATTCCTCTGATCACTCTTCATAACATTCTGGAGTATATGCAAACTGCTATTATAAAAACCTAAGCAGTAACTTTTCCAATTTCCAATATTTATGTAATTCTCAAAACTTTTGGCCACGACTGTATATCTTTAAAATAGCTATTTTTTTTTTTACAATTTAAACATGATGTTTTAAATAGGTATAGTAAAGAAATTATAATGTTGAAAATAATCCACAATAAAATATAATATAAGAATAAAAATATAAAATAAGAAACATACAAATCTGTAGTTAATTGACATTATTATTTTAATAATCTACAACAGAGCCATTGGTATTATTTACACAAGTGGGCAGACATAATAAAGGGATAATTTACCCAAAAATGAACATTTACTCATCATTTACTCACCCTCAAATGGGTCCAAACCTTTAAAAGTTGTTGTTTTTTTGAACGCAAAAGAAGATATTTTGAAGAATGTTAACCAGTTGACATCCAGAGTGGGAATTTATAAGTCAATGACTACCAGTTTTCAACATTCTTCAAAATTTCTTCTATTGCTTTCAACAGATAAAAGAAACTCAAAAAGGTTTGAAACAAGGGTTTGGTGAGTAAATAATGATAGAATTCTTTTTTTTTTTTGCTGAACTATCCCTTTAAAATGGTCAAATATCACTCATTTTATCTGTCTAGCTCATTTGTCATAGGTTTCCTTATTTAGAGGGGTCCAAAAATTCAGTTTGACAAAAGGGTGCAATTTACAGCTACAACAGCATAAAAAAACAAGCATCCCAATAAATGAACTAAAGTACATCTATAGGATGAAGGTAATGATGATGAATACCATCCAATCTTGTACTGTATCACCATGAAGAAGCCACACAACAGACAAAAGTAAAAACAGACAGACACTGAAATTAGTGAATGAGCAAATGCGGGACAGAATAAGGGCTTGTAAAGGGAGCAAAAGCTGCACCTGGTCTTTACTGCTGTTGACGGCTCCTGGTTTCTTCTTCTTTTTGACAGGACTGGAGGAAGATTCGGATGGAGAGTGTCCATTTGAGGAGTGAGGAGGGCTGGAGACTTTGCGTTTAGGTACTGTCCTTTCTGTTGACCCTTGATCAGAAACTGCAAAGCAAAATTGTAAATTACTGACATAAAATAAGGAGGAAAAAAACTAAAGAAACGGCAAAGAAGCTGCAAATAACAATAATTATCAGAAATACTAAAATTGTGAATTCTTGAAAATACACTCAATAAATCTTGAAAATCATAATGAAAGAATTACAGAATAAAGTCTTGCATGAAACCTCAACAAATATGGATGCTTAAGTGTTACAGTGATGCTTCTGTACACTTTTCATACTTGAATATGTAAAAAAACAAAAACAATGGCGGCTCGCTCATATCAAAGACAATTCTCACCTTTTGATCGTGTTGCGATTTCCATTCCTTCAGTTGCTTCTGACTCCTTTTCCTCTCCTCCAGCCAAACTGATAAAACAAACAATCAAAAGAATAAGGATATATTATTTAAATGTCTGCTTTACACATATTTCTGCTATTGTGCCAGTGGTACTTTTTGAAAAAGAAAACATTTGACTAAATTTAGAAATTAGCTTAAATTCACCTATCCACATTTACATTTAAATTAAAATGATTGCTGTGGTAAAATTATTATTAAAATTTGATCTGGTAAAATCATTTGGTGTCCTCTTTAAGTCTGATACATTTGTGAATTTGACCAAATGCAGTTGTTCTTGAATCAGCAACTGTTGACAGTTAACAGTTCAGTTATTTAAATGATTTGCTCAGAGCAAGCATCCATGTAATGATTCATTGATTCAGTTGACCTGACCAGAGAGAGTCTGCAGTTAGGCTACAAGATCATTGATTAAATCCAGTCAAAGCGAGTCTCCAGTTAACAGTACACTGATTCAAATGATCCAGTCAGAGTGAGTCTCTAGTCAATGATTTATTAATTTAAATGATTTTTCAAGCGAGTCTCCGGTTAAGAGTTCACTGACTCAGATGATCTAGTCAGACTAATACACTAAACAATACATTTGTGAATTGGACCAAATGCAATTGATCTTGAGTCAGCAACTAACTGATTCAAAAGATCCAGTCAGAGCGAGTCT
>CAIGQW010014353.1:715544-741894 GCA_903798125.1 Danio choprae | reverse complement strand
GTAAGAGCAAGTCTCCATTTACTAGTTCACTGATTCAAATGATCCAGTAAGAGCGAGTCTCTAGTTAATAGTTCACTGATTCAAAAGATTCAGTAAGAGCGAGTCTCCATTTACTAGTTCACTGAGTCAGATGGTCCAGTCAGAGTGATCTATAATAAATGTTTTATTGATTTAAATGATTCTACTCAATAGAGTCTACAGTTAACAAATCACTGATTTAAATAATTTGGGCAGAGTAAGTTTCCAGTTAAGGGTCATTGACTCAATAACTCATTCAAAAGAAACATTCATAGATCATTGCTTTTTAATTTTAAATAAATACTTACTTTCCATTAGTGTAGATTTGTTATTAAAATGTTTTTTAAGCTAAGACAGTTTTTAGCAATAATGAAGCTCATGTGATGATAAATCTAACCTTATTACCAAAGCAAGCAAATGCCTTTATATAGTATTTCACTGAATTCAGGTGTAATTTCAACAGAACAGAAGGAGGTTCACAGTGAAAGAGCCCTTTGACGTCAGATTCACAGCGGGCTTCCCTCAAAGTCAACACAATATGCTTATTCTCATCTCTGTGGGCCCGATGCTAATGTGAATCCAAAATGCACACTTAAAAGCATCATATTAAAGAAACTGCATGTTAATAATCATTATTTCATTGAACATCAAGCATGTGTAGAAAAATATAAATTAACATTTTCGATAAAAATATTTCGTGGCATTTCCTGGTGAATTTGTTCACAATTGACTGGAATCGTATAAATTGTAAACATACACCAAAAAAAAGTGACTGACATGGAAATTTATGTGAATATGTAAAAAAAAATATTTTATTTTCTCCAATCTAACAGCAGGCAGTACAGTTATAACACTGAAGAAAGATTGTGGTCTTCTCATTTACTATATGTATGACACAAATATTCATAATTACGTTTATTCGTTTATGTTAAAACTATTTAGTGCAAATGAACTGGATATGTATGTTAAATAAATTTAAAATACATAAAATACATTTAGGGGCCTCACAGTGGCGCAGTGGGTAGCACGTTCGCCTCACAGCAAGAAGGTCGCTGGTCGCTGGTTCGAGCCTCGCCAGTTGGCGTTTCTGTGTGGAGTTTGCATGTTCTCCCTGTGTTGGCGTGGGTTTCCTCCGGGTGCTCCGGTTTCCCCCACAAGTCCAAAGACATGCGGTATAGGTGAATTGGGTAAGCTAAATTGTCCGTAGTGTATGGGTGTGTATGGATGTTTCCCAGAGATGGGTTGCAGCTGGAAGGGCATCCGCTGCGTAAAACATATGCTGGATAAGTTGGCGGTTCATTCCGCTGTGGCGACCCCAGACTAATAAAGGGACTAAGCCGAAATGAAAATGAATGAATGAATGAATAAAATACATTTAATATACACTATAAAAAATAATGGGTTCCACACAATAAATTTCTGTTAGGACAACATGAAGGAATTAAGTTAACTTTTACAAATTTTGGTGGATTGAATATAAAACAATTAAGTTGTGCCCAAAAACATTCAAGAATTGTGTTGTTTCAGCTCAATTTAATAAGTAGTTTAAACAAACAGCAAATGTCATTTTTTTGAGTGTAGGTCTACATCAAAACCATGTTAAATGCAAGTAAACTGTCACCTTTAATGCTTCGTTTTGTGAAAATAAAATGGTAGAATATGGGTAAAACAATGTTCCATCATCATGTTAAAAAAACAAATACTTCTTTAACAAAATAATTACATTTTTATTATTCAACAAGACTTTGATTTTATAACAGATACACTTCTATAAGTTGTCCAGTTGCGGGCAAACTAGCAAAAAATGCTAATCTCCCAACATCTCTGAAGATGAAGTAATCATCAATTCTAACTGAAGTGATAATCAAAGTGCATCATTAGTTCAACTTAATACATTAATGGGCAGCACGGTGGCGCAGTGGGTAGCACAATAGCCTCACAGCAAAAAGGTTGCTGTGTCGAGCCCCGGCTGGGTCAGTTGGCGTTTCTGTGTGGAGTTTGCATGTTCTCCCCATGTTTGCGTGGGTTTCCTCCGGGTGCTCCGGTTTCCCCCACAGTCCAAAGACATGCGGTATAGGTGAATTGGGTAAGCTAAATTGTCCGTAGTGTATAAGTGTAAATGGGTGCGTATGGATGTTTCCCAGTGATGGGTTGCAGCTGGAAGGGCATCCGCTGCATAAAACATATGCTGGATAAGTTGGCGGTTCATTCCGCTGTGGCGAATAAAGGGACTAAGCCGAAAAGAAATTGAATGAATGAATGAATAATACGGTATATGGTATAGGTTTTTAAAAGCAGGTTACCACTTTTTTACAGTGCACAAATCCAAAAGCATCCAAATATCACCAGTTAACCAGCCTTTCTAGTAAAAGTATATTATACAAGGCACAAATATGATCTGGCCTATAACAAACCCAAAGCAGTTTCCTCTCTAGAAATACAAATGTGCCTTTTTCCATTTAAAAAACACAGCAGGTAACACAGTTCAGTTATAACGTTGGCAAAGTTAACGCGAAGATGGTTTCCTCTCACTGACAAAACCGAATTATCTATCAGAAAAAACAATCAACGCACGGGCACCAGAGCGATGTGCTAAACCTCAATTTAAGACTACACAAAAAAGCTCCTTTCCTGATGCATGGTTATTATCACACACGCCCACCATATCTCGTTCATGAACACAATGTGCATCAGCAAACCTCCAGATGGATGTTGGAAACACAAAAATCTCAGTGTTACTGGCATTTAGGTCTCTCTTGTGCATGCTGCTGTGTCTTGCACCTCAAATCTTCAGAGATGCAGATGTTGAGGGCATGAGCTGACAGCATGAACAAACATCTGTACAGCTTGAGCGTTTGCCATCTTGGCCTCCTCATGTCCATCCTACATGCACCATCCATACCCCACCCACATCTAAAGCAAGCAATAAGCCCCAAACAGTTTAAATGAAAAATGCAATCCCAAACACACATATAACCTCAGTCAACACACAACCCTCCTTCCTCAATAAAAACAACGACACACAGCATTGAATTGTTCTCCATGTAAAAACTGACATATACATATATATAATAACAGCATACCTTTTCTTTACAGTTCTTCAGGCTGAGCTTTTAAATGTGTGTTTTTGTTTTCAGATATAAAGGCAGTGAGGGATGAGACAAAGATGGGTGCAGAATTTTCCAGAAGGGCCTTGCTCTCCCTGCTGCTCTCAGAGCGATTGTCAATCTTTAACCTCAGCTGTGTGCTGCCGATTGGTTTGAGAGCCACACGGAGGCGCGTGATTGGGCGGCTGCCGCTGTGTGTGCCACACAGGCTCTCCTCTCTCTGCTCTGATACACTGCTGCAATGCAGGGAGGGCTGCTGCTACTGCCATTCAGTGGGAAAATACCCAGATTCCTCCATGAAAACGACCGGCAAGAATCAAGATGTTTGGACAAACATGTCAGATGGTTTGCCGTGACCATTTTGATCAGATTCTCTGTGCTTAAGTATGGAGATTTCACAAATGAGCGGCTCGTTGGAATGCGGCAAGGGCCCTGTAAACAGCAAGAGACAAAGAAAAGGCTGGAAATTGTAATGAGAGTCGTGGTAAATTACAGGTCTTGGGAATACTCCTTATGCTGTGCCATTCGGTATGCTCAAGACTGACTTACAGTCAGATGGCGGCTGCCAAAATGAGCTCATGCGCCAGCTAAAAATAATTCCAGTTTGAATGATAATGCTGTATTAGGGGTAGTGATGCTCGTTGTTTTGTCTGGCTCCATTGGTTTATTCAAATATACTTTTAAATAAAATGTATAAATAAAGGTGCATGTTTTTGATTTCTAAATTAACATTAAGTAAAAAAAAAGTCAGGGTGGGATTGGCCTGATATCATAATAAATATATGTAGCTCATTAAAATTTACATGTATGATAAGAAAACCATATTAGTTTCACATAAAATTCTATAATTTAAGGCATGTGGTGTCACCACAATTTCGAAAATGAAAGCTACCTTTATAACTGTGTATGACATCTTGAAAAATTTGGAATATTATTTTATGTAAAAAAATCATGGTTAGACCACATGACATGTTTAAAATAGCATTTACATTGTTCATAGATATACATATTTAACATTTTAATTAAAATGATTTTTAATTGTTCAAGCTGTTGTTTGATTTATGTATATTTTTATTTAGAAAACACACACACACACACACACACACAACATAAGGTAGGGTATATATATATATATATATATATATATATATATATATATATATATATATATATTCTCTCCTTAGACCACCTGTTATTGTGCACATAGACATTTCATGAAAAATGTAAATTATTTTAAACATTTATATTTTCCTATTTATAGAATCTAGTATTATGCATAACAATGATTTAAAATGGATATTTATCAAAACGTAATACTTTTTATCACATTAACTGACAAAATATAAAACCCTACTTCCAAAAATTCAACCTCATACAGATACAAGCTGTCAATCCAACAGGTAAAGCCCACCAAATGTGGTTTAATCGATTATGTTAAAAGACTAGCAGTCAACAACCAGGCATTTTGAAGACAAACCAAAACACAACTCAATCTGATGTGGAAAAACACTACAGACCCCAGTCCTCTGCCCTGACCTTCTGATCAGACCCCTGCTATGGCTTGCCATTCAAAAGCATAAACCCTCCAAACAAAATATTAAACAAACCGCATAAAGAAAAAGGATTAAATTCATCAACACAAACACCGTTTTGCGGTTGCATAGCCGAAAAAGGAAGTCTGACTGAAATGGCTGCCAACTCATACCACAACTAAGTTTTGATATAATGCCTGTCCTGTATTGAGTATGTTTGCAACCTAAGTAAACAGACAGAAACCGGTATTTAACTCAGAAACCCAAACATAAGCCTAATTCGTGATCTCTATCCCTCTATATTTATAGAAAAATAAAGTCTCTTCTATTTCAAACCCAGTAACTCAGTCAGCAAAAGCAATCTGTTTTATGCTTTCGCAAATTAGGCCTATATCCTGAGCAAAATGGCCATTCAGCCATTATGTCAGCCATTGAAAAGTCTTCCCTTAACCTACAACCTGAGCCAAAACTGCAGCTCAATCATTCTGCCAGTCAAAATGTGCTCTTCCTCTTAAAGTCTGCACCGTCTGCTCCTCAGGGCCTTCATTTTGAGAGGTCTGGCCTATGACACGACTGTGCTCCTCTCCGGCTCTACAGAAACATTGCTGGGAGAGACACCAGAAGAGGCCATTTTGGTCAGAGTGTTAGCACAGGTCAGCCATGCGATCCTGGAGACTAAAACACAGAGTGAGTGTGATTTCTGAGTTGCTTCTGCCTGCCAGGATCCAAATCTCTCTCTCTCTCTCTCCCTTTTGGTGTTGGGACAGGTTTTTGCCCCCCTGTCTGTGAGAAAAGCCAGTATTTCTGCATGACACAATTCAACCATTAGCATTAGCAAGTAGTGTAGAAAGCATACAAGCAATGAAAGATCTCTTACCTCTGTGGATGCATGGCTTAAAACACACTGGGTAATGTCAATGCTTATTAAAACATGGAGGACAGACCTCCCTCTCTCTCTCTCCCTCTCTATGCACAGCAGTCTCGGCTTCTCCAAGCCAGGCAAGCCAACATTCTGATAACAGCTATGAAAGAGGCGTACCGATTGGCTGCTTTTTAGAGACCGGATGAAAGGCAGCGGATGATTGGCTGACATGTTTCCTGAGTGAATGCCTTTTGTTCCGTATAGAGACAGGCTGTGGCAGGATTGGGGACTGAAAAAGGAGCTAGGCCTTGATCTGTACTACTAAAACTGAATGAATAACACTATTAAAAAAACATGAATTATAGTAAAGAACAACTGATATTTGTTAAAGTAACACATCAGCGACACTATGCATGCACTAGGCCTTAAATCTGGAAATTTAACCCCTAAACAGAGAAAGTTTATTCTGATATGAAAAAGTTAAATGATAAATATTGGTTAAATCTACACTTTTCAGCTTTAATACATATATTTTGGATGCATATTATATGTTGGAATGGCTCGGTGAGCTTGTTAATCATTCACTACCATATAAAAGAGCTGTTTGTATGTTTATATTTAATCCATAAAATGTAGCATCTTGTTTTGTTTCTTTAAGCATAGAAACTATCAAATCATGTTCTGAGAACATTTACCTAATGTTCCCTGTAAATAAGTTATACAAATGTTATAACCTAATTCTTTCTGAACTATCAAAATGTCCAGTTTTTCAAATGTATTCTTTTTAAATTATCTATTGATTAAATGATCTATTTTTTCATTTTCGCAAACATTTGGGATTAATACATTTGATTGTTTTCCGAAATTTAGTACTAATAATTTAACTATTTCTTAATGCCCAACAAAAACATTTTTAGAAAACAAATATCCATGAAAGGTAAATAAATGTAATTTTTGTGCTAACATTTTGGAAACATTATTAAAGAGCAAATCATTTCTGTTAATACTGGAAAAATATGTTCTTAAATGTTGTTCCATGTTCCGAGGGCATTCCCTTTTAGATGCAGAGGTTAACAGAGCATTTAGGTCAACATTTCAGACAAAATATCAAACATTTTTGGTATTTTAAGGCAGTTTAATATAATGTAAGTCGAAGTGTAGTAAAGTTAATTTAAGTTAACCTAAAAAGATAACAACTCATTTTTAAATTTATCATTCTTCTATCTAGCAAATAAATGTTTGTTTCTGTGCGAGTTTGGTGTGTCATGAACTTCACCTTGAAAGTCTATGTGATCTTCAGTGATTTAGTCTATGATACCCCATGTTTAACCATTCACCAAGTACAATGCCTATTTCAAAATCAGTTCAGATCTGAAAAGTCACATAGGCTTAACGTCTGATATGCCATGATCATGTATTTATGGCCTGAGAGGGTGGAGCCTGAACTTATTTAAAACCTACTCTAGTTAGACAGGTTCTCCAGCACCTTTTTAATGAGTCAGCTTGTAGAACACACCCGCACCTGTTGTATCTTTACAAAACCAGACTTCATGTTTAGTTTCTAGAAAGAAACAACAATACGTGCACACTGAATCAAGAAAACTCATAGTTGGTTATCTAATTATCTAAGTGCTAAAAAGATACTCCATAGAAGAGTTTTATTTTTATGCAAAATATTTTTTTGTTGATGTTTTCTTGCTGTTACATATCCATTATGGTTTAAATACATTATGTTGCTTTAGGTTGTTGCCTGGGTGTTGCTGTGCAGTTGCTAAGTTGTTTAGGGTGTGTTTAGTCCATTACAAGTTGGTTAACAGTGTATTTAAATGGATTTAGTAATATTAAATAATTTTTTAAAATTTATTTTTATATATTAAAAATGTGCTATTAAAATGGTTGTTTAAAATGATTAATCTTGATCTGCTCTTCTTTAGTCTCTTCTACAATTTGTTGAATGTGTTGGGGTTTTAATCCAAAACGTTAATGCAAGGATTTTTTTTTAAAGAAGTTCAATCATGTTTAGGTCAGGACTCTCAGTTTTCAGCTTCAAGGTTTACCCATTCTGCTGTGTGACTGGGCTCATTGTTCTGTATGAAAATTGCTGTCTGATAGCTGTCTGATAGCTCTTCCATGTACATTAGCTTTATAAGAGGCCAAACCCCTGCTGCAGAATGTATCCCTAAACCATGACACTTCTTTATACATGTTGGGTTAATTTTCCCCCAGTTTGGCAACAAACACAAAACATTGGACCCAAATATAATAAACTTGCTTTGATCACTAAAGTGAACTTTCATACAGTTCTCTCCACACAACATGCTCGTCAACAAAGCTAAGACTAGCCTTTTGATTCTTTCTGCTGATCAGAGGGTTTCAGTGTAAATTGTCTTATACACTGCATGCAGATACAATCTTTACCCTGTTCAGCTCTGAACTGTGATCAATTGCAGCTTCGGTGTTGAACCGATTGCCCATTGAAATTCTACACATTATTCTGCCCTTTCGTACATTTGTCTTTTGCAGATGACCAGCCTTCTTGGGGGGACTTGAATGAATTAGTGACATTGTACAGATGAAATACTCTACACATCGCAGATTTGTGACTACCAGCTTCTCTTTCTATAGCTGAAGGTCTCATCCCTTTGACCTTCATCTGGACAACCTGCTGTCTGAGGTTTTCAGTCACTTTAGAACGACTCACCATCTTGCAAAGTCAGTGAAACTGTAAAATTAGACTGCCTATTAAATAAGGTTTATCAGATAATCTCCACTAAAGCAAAATATAGAGAGTGTAAGTAATATAAGATCAAGTATTGATAAAGAAGCTGAATCTGTTTCTCAAGCTGTTTTAGATACAAACACAGACTTATGTGAGAACATATGAGACCGTTACCTAGTCACAAAAAAAATTATTGAACAAATATGTGTATATTTTAAAACGATTCATAAAATATGTTCTTTATTAACCAAAAGATCCACTGGGGTCAATACCTGCAAAAGGTCATATCTCAGGCTGTCCACTAGAGGAGGCTATTCAGCTTTCAGCACCTCGTGTTGTCATCTTTGCTGAGGACAGCTGTCTGAGACTCCCTGCTGCATTAATAAATCAAAACACATACTGACACAGACACACACTCACACAGCATGGAAGATCTCAAGCCAAAGAAATATCGATGATACAGAGAGTTTTTCCATAGGCGGCACCTTACAATATCCAGATGAGTCACAAGTACTTGCTGGTTGAAACTGCAGTATACTGTATATTCATAAACATAATGTACACACACTGACAGCCTTTATGATTTTCAAAACTGCAAGTAATATATGAACACAGCATCTCATTTATCTCTTTTATTAAACACTCAATTGCCCTTAAGAGCTTCAAACGTTCTCATACAATTTCCTAACCTTGAATTAAACAGATGTAATTATTGCGCTTTCAATTTCATACTCAGTGCTCATCCGTACATTCCTGAAGAGGTGATTTAACCTAGTAAATCACAAAAGCACTTGATGTGGGTGAAAGAAAGAGAGGTTCATGGCTGTGTGTTTGCAGGTAGAGGGTCTATAGATGCAGATGATTGGGGGCTAATCTCCTGTGCTTTTAAACTGCTATCTCCTGTCCTTTCAAAGGGGACAGAGGGGGTTGGTGGGTAAAAAACGTCTCACACTCTTGGAAGGGGGAAGTCAGATTGTGCTGTGAATTGGGGGAGGGAACAACAACAGGTCTATGGGCCTCTTTTGGGTTTCTGAAGGGACTCTCAGCTCTGTGGACAATTTTATTTGCATATACCACACTATTAGTCTTTAGTGATGAAAACTGAGATGTAAAAAGTGCTTCAAGCTGGTGCACGTTTTTTTGGCGTGCAGGTTGATGATCGCAATCCAAAAACTGTTTAGTTTTTCCTCAGCGATTCTTGAGGCATAGTATCTTGATGCTTCACGTCTACATTTTTTTTTTTGGCCAGATGAGACCTGAGGTTGTATCGCAGGGAACTGTCATGACAGGAAACAGCAAGCAATGAGCTAATTACTACTCTCTCTCTTTCTCAGTCTGTCTGTCTCTCTCTCTCTCCCCTCCCCCTCCCTCCCACCGTTCCTCCCTCCCCTCTGTTTTTCCTTGACTCCCTCCCTCTTTAGCGCTGTCTCCTTCTCCAACAGTTGAAATTCAACACTGGTATGCCTCAGAGATCACCATGGAGACTAGTTCATTGCTATCTTCCATGTCTGGTCTTCAGAGGGCAGAGCACTTTCAGCCTCTGCAGACCACGAGAGTACGAGCGTGTCCTAAAATGTCTTGTTTTGATCATTTGGTTCTATGAACATGATGATCAAAAATCCACAATGGTTATTAGGAATATCATTGATCTGTGTGCCTTTAATAATGACCTGTTTGCTGTGTCGTTTATTATAACAACATCTTTTGGAGAATCTCCTTTTGCACATGCAGCAGTATGAGAATTTGTTTGTTATTTTTGTACTTTTGCGCAATTAAAATTGATTTTCGAGGGCATCTTTACCTGTGCAAGACATATTTCTTTTGAATTATATATCAAAAGATACTGTATGCCACCCATTTTCACAAAAATATCATCGCTGTGAAAAAGTGAGCGATGGCTTACTTAAAATATCCACCACAGAATGTGAGTTTATTATGAATATCAGATCCATGTGCATTTAATAATTTACAGAAATGCTGCTTAGTTTACTGTGTCATTTATAATGTATAAAACAATATGTTTTGAAGAATCTCTTCCTGCACATGCAGTACTGTGGGAGAAAATGAACTATCTTTTTTTATTATTTGTTACTTTTGCATATTTAAAATAGATTTTGGGGGCATCTTACCCACATAAGAACAACTTGTTAATTGTATAAAACACACATGCAGCTGTATGGGAAATTAACTGCAGAAAATACACAATACTACATGTCTGAAAAATGTTAGTGGTTTAATGCAAAATCAATATATTTGCAATAAATGTATCTTTAATAAATTGTTTATAACTTTACCCTCAAAAGTGGCAAAAACCTTTGACATTTAAATATGAATACGTGGTATTTGTAATCTTGCTTCCACGTTAGATATCCAGAGTATTTTTGTTCAGTTTAGCTTACAAACTAATATTCTGCAACTTCCGTGCAACTTCAAGTGGTCAAATGGCGCATATATTGTTTAAAGTACTATAATTGTGTGTATATATATCATGCGGATATTAGAACGTACAATATTATGTAGGCTACATTATTTTTACTGTCACTGCATTGATGATGGACCACAAGAAAAGTAATTTGATTTGGCATACTACGAATAAAAAGGTGTGCTACGAACAGATAATTCGATCTCGCGCGAACACAGAGAATTCATCACTCACAACTTATGTAAATAAAAGCGTACGTCACCGTACTCATTAGGGATACGTGACTGTTCTCTCTATGTGGTCCTCGGATGAGCTAAAAATAAATGCACTATATATTTTTCTACGATATTGCTACTACTGCCCATCTCCTACTGGATGTCTATTTTTCGATCTGCGGGGGTTCATGTAATTGTAGTTTTTTATCGTCTGTAGCTCCGATGAGAATGCGCTGATCGCCCGGATGGCAGAACTCCATTACCCACAAGCCCTCGCGCGCACGGTTCAGCCAGGCTTCTTTAAGCTTTGGGAGTGTTTCCCATTTAAACAAACATAGCTAATGCTGAAGATGGCGGATGCGTAGAAGTGGCTTAAAGAAACTGGAGTGTTTCACTGGATACATTTACACCGGTAAGTGAAACGAATCACTTTCTCGCGATCGTAAACAAAGACATTTGAACAATGTTGTGTTCGTGAAACAATGTTACGCGATGCCGGTTATTGAGAAGCAGATTCTTGTCCATGGTGGGGATCTTGCCACCTAGTTATTCTGCCTTTGAGACAATAATCGTAGTAACACAGTGTTGCCAGAGACAACATTCTCCCGCATGTTTGTTTACTTTTCATAACAAGATCCGTTTATGGATTTTAAAATATATTCACTGATATTTTGCCATTACCTAGACACAGTTTAACGCTGTTTTACCAAGTTAATCATGGTTTTGAGGAGGTTTGAATGCAGTTTGTGTCATTTGAGTTGAACTACGACCTCAAATAAATAAGTTATTTGGGTAACGTTGTTTATTGTGCGATTACCGTTGTTGCTTTATAAACATCGAGGTTAATACAACAGCAAATTGAGTTTTTTTCTTTTTACAATGTTTAATCAGAAGCAAGTTTGTTGACCAGTTTTTGGATCAGCTGATCTTTTACATGAGCTGAAGTTACTTTGTTTTACCATAAAGTTTTCTTCTTACATATTTAGAAGTTATAAATTACAGTTTTAAGTATAAATATTTACAGTTTTTATTTATTCTTCCAACTTTTTTTTTTCCTTCTGACCTTTAATGTAAAACTGCAACAACAAATCATTTTTTTCAGGTGTGTTATGTAATTGTATGAGGATATTTTGTAGCTTCAGCTCTCACTTCATTATGATGAAGTTCAAAATACCCAAACAACAAGATGGTTTCCTGGTTTGTGACACAGAGGGTGGAGATTAAATTTTCATGGGTTAGAAATGAACAAATCAATGCTGAGCATGATTACATTGTTTTTAACGCTTCTGCCTACCAAACTAGAGTGCATCAAAGCAATTAACGTCATAATGCACTTAAAATCAGTGTTGACCACTTTGCTAATACACCGGTCAGCGAGATGAGTCCTATTAATCTTTTACATTTTTTCAATAAATTTTTTTTGTTGTCGTAAGTAAGTGTGATGGAGATCACACTGACCATATTAGATTCTGTAATTATGGTTGTGGTGTCTCCCTATCCAGACACCATTGTTGGCCATGACAGGCACGTTTGGAACGTGAACATTGTGGACACAGAAACGTGAACGAATCTTATCAGAGTCATCACGCGCTATTTTAACACTCCCATTCTTTGCTCCTGCAATGTTAATTGCAATGATTTAGCCTGAGGTATTCAGTGCACTGCAGCGCTGCTGGAAAACTTTGAGGAAGTTCCTCTAAATGTACAGCGACTCACGTTATGTAGTGATCCAAATGCAGCAGTTTTGTTAGCTAGAAGTTTGACCACTTCCCACCGTTTTGAAAATATTCAAAACGCCCATTTATAGAAACATCACAGAACCACATTTATTGGACCAACTTTTCCCTGAAATCCATTTAATATATATTTGGTTAATATTTGCACACGGGTAGATAACATGCTTGAACTCTGCTTATTTATTATTATATTGCTGAAACCGTGACTGATTTGCTTTCATTGCCTTCACAGTATAATACGAATCTTTCTAATAATTATGTTATTAAATTTTATGTTGAGTCTGCAGCCTTGTATTCAGCATATCAGATATAGTACGTATTATTTCAATATGCACTAGAACAGAACATGCGTTCTGCTGCATATAGTGCTGTATGTTGGTGTTCACATGCTACGGGACCCACGGATGCCCTGACTGCGTGTGGGAAAAGACCCTCTGAACTCTTCCTCACACTGGTCGCAGGCTGAGCCCCCCCTTCCCCCTTTATCTGTTCCTTTCTCCCCTGCTCCCTCTCTCTCACACGCCGAGCGTCAGGCTGCATTAACTATGAATCAATCTTGTGTTGAACGCTTTGACTGCAGATGGGGTTAAGAATTAAAGGATGCATAGATTCTCTGTCCTCGTCCATTTGTTAGCTCTGGCTCTATAACTCATTAACTCGGACACTCTCGGGGGAAGAAAAAAATGCTTGCGCAAAAGATTTCCCATGATTTGATTGAAGGACTGTCAGAGTTTCGATTTGAACACTTTTTTTTATTATTGGTGTGTGTGGTGTATAATGAAATGATCCCCAAAAACAAAACTTTGCATTGTCTTTTTATATACAATGAGCATAAATCGGGACAGCTGGAGGGAAAAATGTTGTTCAAGTATCATAAAAGTTGACAAGTTGCCTATATTCAATATTTTTCTTGCGATGTATTAATAAAATTTTAATCATTATTCCCTGATCATCTTTGACTTAACTTTGGTGCGCAAGTCAATGCTAATATTATTTATGTGAAATTTTAATATTTATTTAGATTTTTAAATGAACTTTGTCATATTTTTGGTTTTGGTAACTTCATTGTGCTTTTGTCATTTTTATTTTATTTAACTTTACTGGTAATTTTTGGTTATTTGCAGACGTAAATATTTATTCATAATTTTTTTTGAATACATTTATTTATTCTTTTGTTCAGTTATTTATTTTTTATTGATTTGTTTAGTTTATTCATATTAAGCTTTTAAATATAATTTTAGATTTATTTCAGTTGTTTTGTAGTCTATAACAACATTGGTCAGTTACCTGAATTCAGTTAGACCAGTTTTGTGAACTGGATTATCTGATTCACGTGTTTAGGAGAACAGTTGCTTAGTTTTGTTTTATTAAGCAAAACTATCATGTGACCTGAGAAGACTTGCGGAAATGTCTTATAACCCACATTTATTATACTTTATTAAAGTTTTTCTTGATCTTCTTTGAGCTTGACAGTTTCCAGTCCTTATTCACTTCCATTATTGAGAACTTAAATCTTTATCCAATTCATCTTTTGCATTGGATGGAAGATAGAAATTTAATTTGTTAATTAATTTAAAAATATTGTTGAACCATAAACATTCTTAAACTTCTTTTTTATTTGGCGTAGATATTTTGTGGTTTACCCCTGCAAGGCTGCGACTGGTGAGGTAACAGAATGACTAATGTGCTTCTCGTCACCTTTCTGACACTTATCTGATCATCCTGGCTCATTTTGCATTTGTCAGTTCGCAATTCTTCACGAAGTTAAAATGCTGCCATTCTCTGAGTGCTGCATGAGAGTGAAAGAAGCGAAACAGTGTGGTTGTGGGTGATGGTTATTTTCAGAGCAGGGAAAATGGTCCAGTTATATCATGTATCTGTGTGTTTGTTTCGAATGTAAGATTGATGGTGGGGGGGTGTATAGTGTTGCTCCAAGGCGCTTGTGTTGGTGGCGGTGGGTTGAAACAAAAGCTTGATTGTTGCACTAATTGAAATGTGATACCTGCTACTTGCAGTGGCTTTTTGCTCAGAGTAGTTAAAGGTGTCGGTGCAGGCGGGTTATTTTAGCCCTGTAAACTTTTAATACGCGTGGTGAGGTTGACTCACATCTCAGTGACTCATGTGTGCAAAATGAATCGGAAAACGAACCGCTTGGAACTTACAGGATATCAATGATTTATTGTAGCCGTTCAGATGCTCAGCGAAAACATTTTCAGACGTAGATGCTGCAGATTTGGAGTTTTGTCGTCAATTGCAGGCCATTTTGCTAAATAGAAATGCTAGTAGGAAAAGTAAAACAGGCTATTCATACTTCGCTGTGTACCAAAAAGCATGAATTACAATCAAAATTGTAGTTGACAACCACATCCTTTTCATTCAGTTGTTTTCTTGCTTGCTCGTAAGTCATGTGATGTGGCTTTGTTCATTCAGTAGTAGTCGTGTGTCGCACTGAACACACCAGCGAAAGTGACAAAATAAGAGAGAAGGGTTTTAACAAAATACAAACAAAAGTTTTCAAGTGATTCACTTTGAATGCTTGTTAATACTCTGAATCAGTAATGCGTCTTGACTGACTGTGTGTGATCAGGTAATTTGAAAATGAATGTTAATACAATAAAACAATGAAAGTTAGTTGGTCTTATCTTGTTTTAGTGATGCAAAATTTATTTGTAGTCATATTAGGGTTGGCTGGTAAATATATATTTGTGATTCTGTTACATTATATTTTTTGCAATAATCAATAATGCTTTGTATGGATTTTCTTTTATCCCTCCTTCCTATCGTAAATATTGTGTATGAAACCTTTATTTTAATCCTTTACATTTTTTTGAACCCTTAAATTTTCAATAGTTGCATCTCAGACAAATATTGCTCTATCCCAACAAACAGTGACATTTTTGAAAGTTATCAAAATATTGGGCGATAATAATTGGTAATTTCCACCAGTTGATCCACATCAGATGCATGCTGCATGTGTGAAAAACATTTGCACTATAAAAAAGAGAAAACTTCAGAATTCCGATTTGTAAGTGATTTTGGGAAAGAAAGATTTTAACGTTTCCTTGGAGTTTTCTTTTTCCGACGTAAAATTGTCCACTGTATGTTCTTGCATTTAGTTTTTGTAATCTGGTTCAGAAAAATTCAGATCAAGATTTGTATTTATCGACCGAAATATCATTTATCGGTTTCCAAATGTGAAGACTTATCGTTTTTTTTTTTTTTTTTTATAGTCAGAATTTCCATATCGATGCGTGTCTAGATCTTTGACTGTTTTCCACAGAGTGTGTAAATGATGGCAAAAGTTTCTTTTTTGGGTAAACCTGCCTTTTCTAACTGTTGATTTATTGGACTGTAGCTAACCAGAATGTCTTACTTTCTATGAAAGAACGCCATAACTTACAATTCTGGCTGAACTAAACCATTCTGCATATTAATGATTTATTGCACCTGCTCAAATCCTCAACAAAAACATTTCAGACATAAATACTCCCGTTTTGGGGCTCATCGTAATTTGTAGGCTGCTGAAACTTTCCAGTCTGCTAACTAGAGAAGCAAGCAGAAAAGTAAAGCGAACCCTTCACAGAGAGTAATCATTTTATTTCACTTCATTCCTGTAAATCCATGAATGGGTGCTAGATTGTATATCAAGCCTCGTGGAATAAATTAAAAAATGTCTTCATGCACATTTGATTCACAAGCTACACCAAATCGAAAGCTGAACTGTGAAGGTTTGTGTTTCATAAGTCAAAAATTTTGCGCGAATCATTTGGAAGCTTATGAGTCATAATTAAGAGCCTCTGCATGGCATCTGTGTGCGAGTGTCGTCGTGCGCGTCGGCTGCATTTTACAGCTCCCTCCAGAGTCCTATAGCACAAGTCGAATTTAAGAGGAATGTGTAAGTTGCATCCAGCTGTGGCTGCTTGTGTAAAGCTGTGTTGCCATGACGACACTCCTGCACGACTGGCTCAAGGTCGTTCGGGCGGTGACGACGAGCTGGATGTGCTTGGCGTCGGCATGTGCACGATATGCACACATACGCGGAAGGAAGCTCTGCAGTGCTGTGGGTGTCTGAAAGTGAAACTTGGAAATACATGCAAACACTTTGTGTGCATACAGAGTCTCTCCTGAGATGGTGAGAGGAAACTACAGCAGTGCTCGCTTTTCATTTACTCATTGCGAGTTATTGCATTTTCCAGTGCCCATCAGATTCCGTCGTTGTTTTTCTGTTCGTAGAGGAGGGGGAAAAATGACTAACAAGGTTTAAAGAGTAAAAAAAGTGCACACTCCTGTTTTTTTCCTCTCTTTTTTGGCTTTCTCACCCTCTGCTGAAGAATGCTCGTAAAACGGGTTCACCTGAATAAGCCCACGGGAGAATAAGGCCCTGGTCTGGTCTTGTTACCATTGTAAAAAGTTAGCAAGACTTTGTGTGTGTTTGTGTTGTGTTTAGGGCCCTGTTGTATAATAGTAGAGAAAAGTTTGAAGTCACGAGGTAAACGTTACCAGATGCGTTCTCCGGCAGTCAAGCCTAGAGGAAGGAGAGGGAGGGAGAGAGAGAGAGAGAGAAAAGTAGATGGAAAGAGAGAAAGTCAACTCTGGATGAACTTCTCAACTGCTTAGCGGCCACCTTGTTTTCATTTTGCCAGCATCCCCACCCCCCAATTTGACGATAGGTTTGTGGAGAGTTACTTAGAATTCCACACTTACAAAACCCCACTGTACTGCGAATTACAGCCAAACTGAATTACTGTTGCGTATTTACTCCACAATTCAAGGATTAGATCAACACAAAATGAATAGGTTGTCATCTTTTTATGCATTCCAAAACCAGTTTGATTAATGCGAGTACACAAAAGGAGATATTTCGATGAATGTCTAAATTGCTCTTTCTTTTTTGCTTGTGACACTAATTTAGATTTTGTTCTCATAATGTGGCAACTCTGAGGACCTTGGTTGTAAGATGCACCTTTTTAAATTCAGTCATAGGTGGGCTGCAATAAATGCAGGTGTAAATGGGGTCCATGATGTTTTATGCTTGTGCACTTTGGTCTATTTCTGGAGGTATTTTAGAATGCATTTGATCTGATGATTTTTTTTGTTTTCTGTTTTAAAATAAAATCAGTTGTCTACTGTGTTTGGTTACATTTTGTTTTTGTAATGAAACTCAGAAAAAGTCATATCAAG
This sequence comes from Danio choprae, assembly GCA_903798125.1. NCBI lineage: Eukaryota > Metazoa > Chordata > Actinopteri > Cypriniformes > Danionidae > Danio > Danio choprae. The sequence continues at coordinate 724,102 of CAIGQW010014353.1, read as the reverse complement.
AATTTGTATTTATTAATGTATTGGTTATTTGCTTCTATGGATGCACCGATCTGATACTTGGATCGCATATTAACTTTGATACCGCATATTTTTACTGGATTGGGTATCGACCAGCTGGGACCGATCCAAATCCGATCTTGCACGTGTGCTTTATTCTGTGAAATTTATAAGCCAACAAAAGCTATGAAGGAAGCCTATTATAAGGCACTAGAAAGTTGTCATGTTGGCCTACTATATCCCAAATGTTCTGAAGCCATTCGATAGTTTAATGTGAAGTACAGATGAATATTCAAGTGGTTAAATTCATGTTAAATTCAATTGTAACTGTATTATGTAAAAAAAAAAAAGGCATAGTATCGGATCAGATATGTATCAGTCGATACTCATTATTTTTGGTATCTGGAATGGATCGTTCCAAAAAGATGGTATCGGTGCATCCCTATTTTCTTTCAGATAAAACAGTTACCAATCCCCTATATCTGACAAAATTTCAATATCTGTGCATCCCTCATGAATGTGTTTTCCACACACTGAGTGAGCATATTATTGAAAAAATTCAATTTCGGGGTAAACTGTTTTTAAAAGCCGATTTATTGGTCTGTCAGTTGTGCCAGGTGAGAGTTTTGTTTCAGTGCAGCTGTGGGTCATGTGGACAAATTTAGTCTCACACACATGCAATTAAAGTGTTCAGTCTTTAAATATCACTATTGAAAGGACATATGAAAGCAATTCTTAAACTTGAACTGTGCCTTTTTTTCCCTCTTCTTCTTCCTTTACAACACTGCGCTTAGCTTTCCTGTGTGTAGTAACCCATTCTCACCTCTTGTACCCATGGTTGAGCACCCCTATTTTTGTACCCACAGATGGGCTGCATGACCAGTAACAGTCAAAAGTTTAAAGGTAGTCCACCCAAAAATAAACATTTACTCACACTCAAATGGTTCTAAACCTTTATGGGTTTCTTACTTTTGTTCACCACAAACAAAAAAAGATATTTTGAAGAAAGCTGAAAACCTGTAACCACTGACATGCCTAGTATTTGTATTTCCTACTGTGGAAGTCAATGGTTTCTGGTTTTCAACTTTCTTCAAAATGTCCTCTAATGTGTTTAAAAGAAGAAAGAAACTTAAACTTGGAACAGGTGAAGGGAGAGTAAATGATGACATATTAGATTTCTGGGCGAACAATCACTATAAGGCCAGCAAGGATGCATTATGTCTATCAAAATTGACAATTGGCAGTATTTCTGTTTCAGATCAATATTCTTGAACCTTCCATTAAACAATATTAAGAAGTTTCCAAACAGGTTCCAAAAAATATTAAGCAGCAAATTATTCTTTTGTCAGAAGGATTTCTGAATGTTCACGACACTGAAAACTGGAGTAATAACTCCTAGTAATTAAATGGGAAATGATTTTTACAGTTTTTAACTTTTGCCCAAATAAATGTGACAAAAAAAATAAAAAATAAATATGAATGAATGTTTTTTTTAAACGTTGTACACTACTGTTTTCTGCTAGAAATACAACACCAACATGTTTACATTTTATATAATCTTGTTGAACATTTTGATTAATAAATAAATAAATAAAATTTAAGATCCATAATAAATTGGTATAAAACCACAAAACAATATTCTAAAATATGTCTACATTGTAAACACAACTAAATGCTAAGAAAATAACCTAAAGAGCAAGGGACAGTTTTGCTAAGTGCCAGATGGATATTAAATGTCTGTATTTCTGCTGCAAATTCAGTCTAAAATGTTCTATATATTATGTAATCGGGTAAAAAAATACAGTTGAATAAAGGTGAGATCCTTTAAAATGTTAGTTAAAAAAAAGAATCAAACCAATACTAATTGCATTATGCACACTATAAAAATGAATAAATGCGCCTCTCTGCATCACTGTTTGGGAAGTAGACAGTGGTTTCTGCCTGCTGTCTGTTTTTTTTTTTTTTCCAAATGTCTACCTTCAAACCACAAAGCTTATTTGCATCCAAGGTTGATGCACCCCTCTTTTCCTCTGTGCATTTCCATAGGCTTCAGCTTTCTTTGTTCCTAAGGAGCGTCACACAGTCCATAATCTCTCTGTCTCAGGCTGATAATCTGATGATGTTGAAGGGACAACGCCGAATAGGATTTTAGCATTGCGGTGATTTAATCAAAGGTAGAATACAGGCTCGGTGAGAAAAAAACGGCTTTGCAGCAGAGCAGATGCACCTTATGCATCGGCCCCCCGACAGAAAAAAAAAGATTGCACCAGGTGGGGAAAGCAATGGTCTGTCCCTTTAATCACATCATTTATGTTTTAATTAGCCACTGTCGCAGCCGTTGTGTGCTGTCTGGACCGGTCACACACCTGAGACACATGCGCCACTCTTTAAAAAGACTGTGACAGACCGAATGGACACCGCAATCTACGCTTGACCATTATGCCTGAAATGCATATTTGCATCGGATATATGGAAGACTGGAGTGTCAATGTCAATCCGTATTAGGAGTCTGGATTTAGATGGTGATGCCACAGGACGTAGGAGGGTCTTATGGCTTTGGGTTTGAAATGCATTTCACCCTACTGGTTAGAGTCCAAGAGCGTGTGGTAAAACAGATTACATCCTGGTCTCTCTGCTGTCTGTCTGCCTCTTCACTCGTGTTTGTGGCCTGTTGTCAAGGTGATGAGGCCAGTCGTGGGCGGGGACTGCTCTCCTCGCTGTGGAAAAGATGATGGGCGTCCTCTTCCCTCCAGGAGGTCCATCTATCCAGTGCACTATTAATAGAGCAGCTTGCAATCGCATTGGCCTTTTGTCATTACTAAATTGTAATTAAACTTGAATTATGTATACACAGATGGCCAAGGTTCCAATCGCTATATATATCACATCGTTTTGGCGTGAGCTGCTTTACCTTGGACTCTTTGTGGTTTGCAAATGATGACACAAAACCCTTGATGCCAAGAACGCAGGCTGACAGTGTTTGGGTGATCTATTGCATTCATTTCCTGTCTTGATGTTTGTCGTTTTCTTCTGAGGCATTTCAGTGGGTGCGTTAATCCAATCTTTTGTCTTTTGCATCAGAGTAGTGCAGACGAGAAATGGTAAACATTTTATAGGAGGCATCCCAAAGGAGCTTGTTGTGACTCCTGTACTACAGTTGATATAAAGTTCCACCGTAGACTTCTACTGTGACCTTTTTTAGCCTAGCAGTTGTCATATGTTATGATACATTCAGCCATGGTAGGGTGAAAACTGTTTTGCTAACTTTTTATCAATCAACTTAATTGGTTTTGAGAAAATGCAGGGCTGCACAATATATCGTTTCGGCATCAATATTTATGTGTGAATCTGCAATAGTCGCCACAGAGGATCTGAAATGTCGAGTTGGTATTAAAATGTACCAGGAAACACAGTACAGAACACATCAAGCTTGTAGCTTTAACAAAGTTTAATTATATTTAATTAATTCTACAATAAATACCGGAGTAGTCGAATAGTAGAAAAGCAATTTCAAAAAAAAAAAAATGGTTTCAATATTCAAGTTTGTCCATTATCAACTTCATGCATACTACGAATTTAATCTATAGGCATGTGTGAGATGCAAGAAGTTATCCAATTTATACTTCTTTGTACTGTAAATCAGTCTTAACGGAGTGGGGTCACGTGACTCCATACATGGTAGGGGAAAAAAATTTAAAAATCGGCCTGGGAAAGTTATATTGATTATAGGTTCTAAATGTCGATCTCGATTATTTTTTTTGATTAATCGCCCAGCCCTAACACAGAGCACCAGATCTGTGATTGACTGGCTTGGTGTGGGTGGGGCCAAGAGCCATGAGAGCAGATCGAGGCCAGTGGGATGAGTGTTTAACATGAATCAGGTTCTGTGGCGTAGCTACAATTGGATACTTTTGTTATGAGTTTATGGGTGATATTGTAATGCCTTATGGGATTGAATGAGTGCACTCCATAATTTTCATGGTATTGAGATTGTTACATGGTGTTGGACTACAAATGCCTTTCCACTCAAAAAAAAAAGGGAAAATAGGCAGGCTATGCATGTACCACCCAATTTTTTTCTTCATAAAAACATATACAGATTTAGAATACTAGGTGAGTTTTGGGTGACTGTCCCTTTAAACAAAAATTCTAATTGGAAAATAAAAACCGAAATCAAAAGAAATTAAAAGCTATAAAAATGTTTATAAATACTGTAATAATGTTTAAATGATATTTAAATCACAGTGTTCTGAAACCGTACATTGTATTTAAAGCAAAAACATTTTTTTGTAATAACGTAGTATATTGCATTCTTAGTTTGTGTACTTTTCAAGATTTAATAATGCCATGTAAGATTGGACAATTTATTAAATGAAATCACAAACATAATTGAACAAAGTTACAATTGTCATGCACATCTTGTCAGCGAAGCATGGTTGTTTGATAGCAGTAAATCCTCCAAAAGCTAGAGGGCACTCTATGTGGAAACGCTAAACACCCATGAAGAAGAAATCCTCCTAGTGTTGTGTTTTAAACAGAAGATTTAACTGATTTCATTGATTCAGCAAGACTAACAAACACATGAGTATGGAATCATCTCACAGAAGTATTTATTTCTAAACTTTGAAAAAAAAAAAACTTGTAAATGGACAATTCTTTGACTTGTTTCACATTTTTTGAAGCTACTTGGGTTTCAAAAAAAGACAGTCAATAGGATTGCAACAGCATGAAGATGAATAAATGAGCGAATATTCTTTTGTTAACTTTTGACAAGGTTTTAACTCAGAAGATCCTGTTTAAGTGTTATAATATTTGCGCAGAAGGAATTTATCCACAATGATTGATTCGCTCTGTCAGATGCTTAGAAATCAGAACACGTTAAAAGGCCGTTGTGGCTTTTTTTTTTTTTTTGGCCAGAGGAAAGTGTCACAATGCATCCTGACATTTTGACTCATCACCTGTGCTTGTCTCCAATCAGCATCTGACCAAACAGTGTTCAGGATCAGTGCGTAGTGACCGATCTCTCACTCAGCACCCAGTCAGACACCGTCAGCAGTGGCAAGAGAGCACTGCTGACCCCAGAACAGGTCAAGGGTTATCTTTAAGAAAAGAACACGCCAACAAAAGCAACTGGCCTTTAACCCCTCTCATTCTGCTCTTCATAGTCCCAAAAGCTAGCTGACGCTTTGCTTTAGCAGGTCTAGATGCAGAATACGCTTTAACAGGAAGTTTCCAGGTTTATTTATAGGCTTTAGTTTTCTTTTGGTGTAATGGAGGTGAGGAAGGTCAAGGGATATCTATTATTATATATATCTATATTTTTGTGGCGTTTGTTGGAAAATTTCAGCTAGTTTACTATTTAGATGACCTGCTAGTACTATTTGCATGACTCGTTTTTTTTTGGTTTTTTTTGGTTTTTTTGTTTTTTTTCCTCTCCGCACCCATGTTTTCATCTGTTTTGACATTGTAAACAAAAGAAAAAATGTCCCAAATCAAACATTTAGTGTGGCTGTTTCAGTTTAACGAGTCTCAGACCCTCCATTGTTTCCTTTTCTTGAAATAACTGAGACTCACCAGGCAGCCAAAGGTTTTCTGCCAAGGTGACTGAGAGCGTAACCTTGAAATATTCAGAGAAGCCTTTTGAACCCAACGGAGCTTCATCGAATGTATTGGCAGTTCAAACCCGATTAGCTGATTTTTATCTTCAATATCGGAGCGCTCCTCAGCCTTCAGCCTTTCTCTTGTGCTCCCTGGGTGCTCGGCCCATTCGACCTCTCTGTTGTCTCAGCGCTCATAAGTCATTTAAACATGCTTTTAATAGTGTTAGCCTACGTCGAGCTGGCGTTTAGCCCGTGTTGGGGCAGCATGTGGTGAGGGAGAGGAAAGAGAACCTGGAGAACAGAAGGGGTCACAGGCATGGGGTCAGCATGGGGCACTTAGCTCACTTTACTATGAAAACTGCATAATTTGATTTGTGAATGAGGATGATGGAGGAGCGAAAAGCATTCAGTTTGTTTTGCACGAGAACCAGCTGTTTTAGGAGAGAGAAAGGCCACTATGGTTTGCTTCAGAAAGTTTGGCCTTTAACATTTTTTATTTCTTTTTGTATGCTTTTGTTTTATTATTATTTTTTTGCTCGGTGTTAATACAAAAAATCCAATTTGAAAATGTCTGCTCTAGAAAAGACTTGACTTTTATTTATATATATATAATATTTCTAATGTGTTATTAATATAAGAATGATACCAATCAATACCAACACAACTTTATCATCCGAGTCGTCCTGCTTTTTAACATTGTATGAAATCTCACGTTTTACAGATTTCAAAACAAAAACCCAAGCGGTGAGCAAGAAACACTGTAGTAAAAGAAAGGGTGCAGTGGGAGACGGCAGAGCGAAAGAGCGCAGCGATCCTCCTGCCAGTAGAATCCTTTTGTAGAGGTCAGAGTTCAGCTGCTGCGCTGCGATTGGCTGAGAAAAGGTGAAATTAAAACCACTGTAAACTTTTGACCCTGCCGGAGCTGCGCAGGAACGCCCAGAACCAGTTTGGAATGGAGCCTACGCTCTTCCTCTGTTTACTCGGAGAGCGAGAGGGAGAGAGAAGGAGAGGGAGGGAGAAAGAAAGAGCGGAGGCTGGAAAAAGGAATCGACACAGTCACAGTCTGGAATGAATAAGTTGTTCAACGGCGCAGAGCAGTCAACATGAGTTCAAGAAAAAATAAAAAAACACGAATGGGAAAAAAAATGCAGTGGCTGCACAAGTTTCTCTCTCTCTCTTTCTGGGTTCAAAAATCCGTGGATGTTTTTCAGAGTGGAGCTGTGCTCTTTAAATGGGCTTTTTTATGAGGAAAATGAGGCCCACCCTCTGCTTTTTCCATTTGCCCTCAGAGTGCTGGGTTTTATGTGTTTCAAAGAGTTGATGCTATATTAGCTCACTAGGTAAAGCTGAGGCTACGCTCTGAAAAAGAAATACTGGGTTGTTTTAACTCTAATTATCTTCATTGAAACTCTTTCAAAGAATATTTTTTAACACTAGAAATATTTTTGTCCATATTTGGCCCAATAGTGAAGAAGACCAGTCGCATGCTACCCTTCCACCCCACGTTCCTTTCTTTTCTGCATTTCTCCCTCACTTTTGTAGTCGTTTTCTTTCCCTTGTCAGGCTGTTGAAAGCCCCTCTGTCATAGATTAATGAATGAATTTGCATAGTATGGACTTTGTGTTCGAATACATTTTTTTTTTGCTCTCATGCTTGGTTGTTCATTCCCTCTCTCCCTCTCTCTTTTTTTTTTTTTTTTTTTTTTTTCTGCGGAGGTGATTCTGCCAGCGTTTTTCCTGAACTCTGCAGTTTTTGCTCTGCATTGTTGGTATGGGGCGCGTGTGCCAGTTTCTTGAGCGAGAGGAAAAGCGATTTCTAAATGATTTCTACTTCTCTTCCCCGATCTAGGAACTAAAAATCTGCATGTGTCTATGTATTGGTATTGCACAGCAGGATTGACTTATTATGTGGTGGTCTGTTACAGTAACACAGTTGGATTAACAGATTTATTGTTATGAATCACAAAGTAGGCCTGTGGTGCACCCATATAAGCAGCACTGCGTACACACTGGGGCTGCACAATTAATCGGATTAAAATCGGAATCGCGATATGGCCTGGTGTGATATGGTATTATTAAACCTCAAAAGGCTGTGATTTAATTTAATAAATATAAATGCATAGTGTGCTTCACAGCGAAGAGGAGCACTTCTGATCTGCATTTAATCTACTCCTCATTTTTCAAGCACACTCAGCTTGTATCTTGATTTGCTTCTTTGGTTTCATGAGATAATATTGATAATAATGATAATAGTAGTAGCAGTGTACAATTGCATAAATTACTGTTGCTATCATTGATATTGTTTGCCATATTGATGCTATTATTATTATTATATTTGCGATATTATTATATTCAATGTAATAATTTGTGAAAACCATGAAATATAAGACTCTCATCTGTCTGTCAGAAGAAAAGCCTTTAGGCTGTTTTATAGATAAAACTTTTTTTTATTAATAAAACTTTCAGTTTTATGGGTCTATATTGAATTGAAGTATTAATTTCTTAAATAAAATACTCACCCTGTTTGAATTGTAGTGTATTAGAAGTATTTTTAATACATATCATTTATTATAACAGTAACAACAATAACAACTGCAATAAAACACCACCAGCTAAAATATTTGTTTTGACCTTGGGAAGCTTGAACATGGGAGCTCTGTACAAGAATGAGTGAGTTTTTGTGTTGAGTGAGTGTGTTCATCTTGTCGCAAAATGTAGCGAAATGTACTACAAAACTGTAATAGTTTGATTAAGGTGTTTACATGTCTGTACTGCTCTGCAATAATTAGACTAAAATAGGAATACTCCACATGTCTTACATTTATTTTTATTTACTTTGATTATGACTATAGTCTGATTAAGGTAATCAAAAATCGCTGTTTACGTGTTAAAGACTCTTAATCAGAGTATTGTCTTAATCGTATTAAAATCAGAGTAATTGGTGTCCAGTTAAACATCATAT